>JANVCF010142192.1:0-22536 GCA_025388745.1 Hydrozoanthus gracilis
CATGTATATTTCATATTAGCTATTATTTATTAAGACATGTAAATTACGCAATTCAGCCTTTGGCTGCAAAGTAATAGCGATTAATAAAACTATCTATCTACCTTAGATGTTTCAATATCAGTAAAAGGAGCACGTTCTCACCTAATTGTACCATTATGATTCCTTTGTTTTTTCTGTGTATTTCCCCGTTTCTTGGGTTCCTTTTATTCTATTTAAAACTACGTCTAAGTAATTGGGTAACGTTTTTTTGGCACATCCAGCACGTATGCGTCAGATGCCATCGTCCTAGGGACTCTGATACATTGGGTCTGTCACAGATTCAAATTCTGGGGACCTCACCATACGGTCCCTCAAGAGAGACGTACCTGGATTTCACCAAGAGTGAACAACCGTCTGTGTAAGTCGAATGACACTATCTTAGCAAAGGAAAGAATTGCCAATAGATCAGTTAGCTAGCATAGGTAACAATGTTATCGTTTTTTCTCTGAAAATAGCCAACTGTGTGGTAATAAGGTGATGATTAAGGACGATGATTCTAGTTGTACGGATGTTGCTGGTTTTCATTATGTTGATGTCCATGGATGTTGTTTTGTTGCTGCTTCTGATTGACATTTTGTGGATACTGTTGGTGCTGCTGTTGCTTGGACACTGCTTCTTGCTATTATATTGGTGTTGTGTATCGACGTTGGAGTATCCTTGGTTTTATTTGTATTTTCACACACTTCATGCTTACCAAGAGCAGGGCAGATGGATGTTTGGGGTTAATAGTTAGTGACTGAAACAAAGGTGCTGGACAGACTAAAATAATCTTCATACATCTGTTTACGTTCTACAGTGTGAATTGGGTTCGGTTGCTGCATCACTGCCTTGGCTTCGGTTTGTCGTTGGAAAGATGTTTAACAAACACTCCACACTTAGTGAGAACGGTTTTTGGAATGTGCACAGCCCTTCTTTCGTCACAAAGGTTAGTATAACATTGACAGAACTTGTCTTTGAAGTATGAAATACATCGTTTTTATGAAAGAAAGAAAGAAAGAAAGAAAAGAGAAAAGAAAAGAAAGAGAAAAAGAAAGAAAGAAAAGAGAAAAGAAAAGAAAGAGAAAAAGAAAGAAAGAAAAGAGAAAAGAAAAGAAAGACAGAAAGAAAGAAAGAAAAGAAAGAAAGAAAGAAAGAAAGAAAAGAAAGAAAAGAAGGAAGAAAGAAAGAAAGAAAAGAAGGAAGAAAAGAAAAGAAATACAGATACAGAAAGGAAGGTAGGAAGGGAGAGAGGCAGGGAGGGAAGGACGAAGGGAAAAGGAAGGAAGGGAGGGAAGACAGACAAAACGGGTGAATGATTTCTTGACAAACGTGTGTACGCCTAAAACAATTCTCGCCTTCATTTAAGTTACAGTGGCACTTTCACAAAGTGTGTGGAGACAGTTGTTCTGCAGATGGCAGCGAAGAGTTCTGAACTTGGACACACGCTTATTGATCAGCTTTTGGGCCACACGACGGGAACAGAAAGACCTTGGCTGTGTGCAAACCTTGCATCTACGGCCACAGTTGAGCTACTCTATCGCCTCTGTACTGCCAACGATGATCGTGCTATCTCCCAGAGGTGATGGTTTGTCTTCCTTTTTGTGACGCACAATTTCCTTTTATCTTTTTCTCCTTTTCAATCACTAGAACAACACCATATATTGGGTAAAAACATTAAATTCTTTTTACAAGTGAATATTTTTCTTCTTAGAACCTTTTATGTGTTTAAAAAGGGTAATGCTCATCCCTTACAGAATCACCAGGGTCTGTCAGTGGATTTCTTCCCTTTCTCACAAGATGTCTGCTGCCATGGCACCCTCCTTAGTTCCACCTGGCCATATTCAAGCAGCTGCCGCTGTCATCTGGAATGCTAGTGGCACTAGTCAATCGTCAGTAGTACGTGAGCAGTTTACCGACAGCCTGTTTAGGTACAAAATCTTACTAGTCATTAATATATGTATATGTATAGTATGTGTAGGTAGGAAATACTTTCTATACTGTTCTTAATCCTCTCTTGAGCCTCTGTGATCCATCAGGTCAATGCTCAACCCAGGTTTCATAAAGTGCTAAGTGGGTGGTAGTCAGATACACACTGTTCGTTGTTGACTTTTAGTAACAGATATATAGCATTTGTTGGTAAGTGATATATTCTATCTAAAAGAGAAAACCTGTGCAAAAACTGAAAGACAACCTCATTTTGTTGTTTGTACTGAGACGGACTTTTTTTTATCTTTTTGAAAACAGCTGTAACTGAATGGTCCAGAAAATGTGGTAATCAGTTCGTGAAGAGAAGTACTAGTGTATTTATTGTTTCCGTAGGTCTGTCTACCAATGGGCTCAGCTTCCAAACATTTCTGTTGTGCTCAAGAAAAGCTTGGATCATTTGCTTTGTGCTGTGTGCCACTTGGATGTTGAATTGTACGATATCCTTCTCGAATGTACCGATGCCAAAGCTTTGGTTACAGCTTCGCAGATTACAGATCCTACACAAAGTGTTGCCGAAGTAGCCACAAAGAGGAACTGCTTCTTCAAACCAGCCAAGTTAACAACTCTTTCACTCGCTAGCCAGTCCCCTATTGCTTCAGTAGCATTGATTGAATCTGGCCTGTTAGCAACACTGATGAAAGGAGTTGTCGACAAGTTTCAAGGATTGATTGATCTCGAGTGTTCTGGTCCGTGTGCAATCAGGAAAAGGCCTTCAACAACAATCGAGTTTTCGAGTAACCAGCTAGCCCCTGCGTTATTGTTCCTTTCAAATTGTGCCTCTCAACCTACAGTGAAGGAGTACCTTGGCAAAACTGGCGAATTCTGGCATACAGCTCTGCTGTACTTATGCTCGAGTTCAATGTTTAGGATTGGACTTGCTGAACGCAGTCTGAAGGGCAATGAACGTCTGTCCCCTGTTGAACTTGTGGATGTTGAGTCCGCCATGCTTCAGTTGCTTTCAACTTTTATTCTGTGTCACCCGAATAATCAGGCAATGATTACTCAAACACTTTGCGACATCATGAGTGGAACATCAAGCGCTGAATCCGGACCAAGTCACCAACCAGAAACTTGTTTCCAAGTTTTGCCAGTAACTGGATTCACACGACGACTAATACTGCAATTGCTTCTCCAAGATGAGCAAATCACAGTGCGTCTCAATTCGTCAAAGTTATCACCTCCACTTTTGCCGATAAGGAAGAACTTCGTCCATCAGGAAGATTGGCATCCATGTTTTGGAGCTGGTTATGGCTTCAAGTTGCTTAAGGTAAAGCTCTCGTCCACCCTGAATGACATTTCTACCTCAGCGTTCAACGCTATACTGAACGTCCGCAGTCAAGATACTACAACTACAGATGCAGTTGCTGAGAAGCCGTTACATTTACAGGAAGACAAACTCGCAGCAGTGGGCGGTGACTCGGCTCTTGTTGGAGGCCTTCAGATCAGTGATCTCCTTGGAAGTTTGAGTATTGCTGCTGGTTTCAACGTCAAGACCAAACGCAGTGACAAACTTGCACAACCAGCAAATTCTCAGAACGCAGGATTGCCAAGTTTAGAGCAAATGTTTCCAGAATCTCCTGTTTCTTATTTTCACAAAACCTTAGGCAATGCTCCTCTGCTTGGGAAAATGACCATTGCACAAGTTGTTGCTTCTTTAATAGAGAATGGTTCTCCAGCTGGAATTCCTTATCTTGAGCTCGATTTCCAGAAGAGATACATTCAATCCCAGGAGCCAGATGTAAACTTGGGACAAGTTGTTCCATTGCTTTCCCCATTGCAGAGTTTTGCCTCGTTTGGCGGTCTTGGAATAGTCTCTACTCGTTTGCCATCAAGTACGCCTCAAACGAGCGCGCCAGGTATCCCATCATACTCTTCATGCTTGGCCCTTCCAGTGTCACTATCGGCTGCAGTTTTAAGTACAGTACCAGCACACTCACTTGCAGCCTTTGGGTTGTTTGTCAGACTTCCTGGCTATGCCGAGGAGCTCCTTAAGGACAAGTTCAAAGCACAGTACTTATTGAGGCTTCTGTTGGGAGCAGAGGACGATGGCGAAGGAGGTATGTACTAGAGGAATTACACTTACCTTTAATCCCCTGTTATATTCTTTCATCAAATATGGAAAAAAACTCCCTTTCCCTCTAAAGTAGTTTGCTTTGATTGATCAATCTTCATTTTCTCAAGACTTGATGTCTTTTTTCGTCTGTTATGCAAGAAGGTCGGTATTGATAACCGTCAGGGACTAAAAGGGTTTCAAAGAAGAAGTCGATTTTATCCGATCGCAGTAAAATTTAACAGGCTGCCACTTAATCATAAATAATGAAGGGTGTTTATGCGGTATTCTCGTATGCAATAAATCAAGAGTTCCTCTACTGTTAGCTACTAGTAAATGGAGTGTACAACTTTTCTTTACAACGTCCATCTGTTGCTGGTCTCATGCAAGCCAGGAAACAGCTGTATTGAAACCAACTAAGGGAACCCCTTAGGTTCCACTTTGTGGCTATGGTAGTTCTTATTTTCTTAAAGGAATGATCCAAGCATCCATTTTCACAGCGATAGCAGGCGTGGAAAACTCAAACTTAATGAAGCAATTGTTACTGGGAAGGCATTGCCTAAATACACAAAGTTTCCAGTGAGTAACATTGAGTACCTCAACAGGTCATATTCCATCATCCGTTGTTGCGTCCTCGCTGCCAACTCTACCATTCCAAGTTTTGCTGCAGCTGTTGGAGTCCCAGCCGTTGGATAGCGAGGCTGGAAAGAATCTTAGGCAAGAGGCACTGGACGTCGGAGCTGTTCACCTCGTGCTGGCCTGCCTCGGTATTCTGAGCCATCACGATCCAGTCGTGATGGACGAAGCGGATCGTGCAACTTTGCAACACATGGCGGCTCTCACTAGCAGGTTGGAGATCGTGTGATCAATTCTTATCTTCCCCCACCAAGCCTCTATCTTTTATGTGTTATGTAAGAAGTTAGATGTTGATAACTGACTGACTATACCTAGAGTGAAATGTGGTTTGAATAATAATATTGATTATAATAATAATGATGATAATAATAACAATAATAATAATAATATATTATGATAAAATCTAATTATAAAAAGTACATTCAAACTTTAAAAAAAGGATTACAGTAAAACAGTAACTATCTTTTATTCGCAAAAAGAAATCTATTTAAGAAAATTTAAAATATATATGAATTTCAATAAAAAATAAAAATGTTTAGTCAATGACTCCCTCGGCAGTTTCAAGATCGAGGTCCATGTCTCTAACATTGCAGCAGGTTCTTCGGAGAGTTCTAGAGCCTCGTAGGCAGATGAGGGCTGATCGTAAAAGCGCAAAAGACACTCTGGCCCTTATCCAGGAAATGGTCTTCGAATACTGCTCCCCCTTCTTCATGGCTATTAGCTCTGCCAGTCTAGCGTGGTAGCGCATACACTCTGGTCCCATTCCGCCGGTGGAGGTGAAGACTAAGGGCGTGAATGTTCCTTGTTCTACGTCGAGAACCCTGTTTGCGCACTACCTCTTCTTCTCGTTCTCAATAATAATAATAATGACAATAAAGAAATTTGCTTTGGTTTTGGATTATGCGTTTAGTCTTTGTACTTTCATAGCCCTGATGAAGGCCGTAGGGTTGTTTAGAAATGTGTGTTTTAAATAACTCTTTAACTGTATATATATTTACATACAACGTTTTTAATGACTATGACTCTAACAAAAATGATAATCACAGTAAAAAGTGGTAATAGTAATAGTGATAGTAGTTATAATTATAATAATAATAATAAAATAATAATATTAACTGTTGTCTTAGCTTTTAACTCATTCCAGTTTTCAAATATTTGTGAATCTTTATATCTTCAAAATTTGCTTTTTACTGAATGTATATTTCAATACAATCAAAATGGTCACTTTGAATTGTTGTAAAAAGACAATAAATGTATATAACGTTTTCGACCTTTACGTTCACCTTCCTTTCTATTTGTTTACATTCATAGCCCTATACATAACATCATTCTTATGGAGAATCCTCCTCCTCTAGTTCTTCCACATAACCAACCTTGGATGGGTGCCTTCCTGGATACTCTCTCTTTGAAAGGTGCCCTCCTGGGTACCCTCCCTTCGAAAGGTGCCCTCCTGGGTACCCTTCCTTCGAAAGGTGCCCTCTTGGGTACCCTCCCTTCGAAAGGTGCCCTTTTGGGTAACCCTCCATTTCGAAAGGTGCCCTCCTAGATTAAGAAAAGACTTAATTCTTTCATCTTCATATCAAACTTAAGAACAAGTGGAGTTATCTGTAAATGCACTTGTATGTTTTACTTGAAAACTGTTTAGATTGCGGTTTTTTTTGTTATAACAATATGTTAAGACTTCACGAATTTACAAGATGCTTTTGGTGTTCATGTTTGTCTTCACAGTTTTGTAAGGGGTTCTGACCAACCAAACGGCAGTGAGAAGCAGTACTGGGCCAAGGGGACTGGGTTCGGCACCGGATCCACGTCATCAGGTTGGGACATGGAGCATGCGCTGATGAAACAGCGTTCGGAGGAGGAGCACGTGACTTTTCTATTACAGGTCAGTTTTAAACTTGTGCTGTAGACTTCTTATCTTGTTTTCGTTTTGGGATCGGGGTGGTTGGGTTCTAAAGCAGTTTAGTTTTCTTTTTCGAGACAAAGTTGCTAAATTTAGAATTCCTGTTGTCTTCTCTAATACTGATGTCGACATGCCCTAGTAAACCCGTTTCCGCCAGTACGGTAACTGTTTGACGAAAATGCAGTTTTTCCACGACAAAAATCTTTAAGAACACTGTTTAAAGACTGAAATGCTATTCCTGTTTAAAAATGAAATTATTGCGCTCGACGTCAGTAGAACCTTACCCTAAATCTGACAACCAAAGAATCTAGGCACGAGCATAAAGCAGAAAAGATCTTGATTTTTGAATGATTGGATGGATGCATGGTACGTTGGTTGGGTCAAGGCAAGTACTTGGTAAATTTAATATACAATATAATGCACGGTTTAATAAACCTCGAAATAGTTAACATTGGTATATATAGAATCTCTTATGTACGTATTTACGCTTATAGCGTTTGAGGTGCCGCTTTTTCTTGTTTTAGATTCTCTCCAGTTATATTGAACCAACACAGAAACTGGACAATTGTACGACAAGTGAAGAACACTCTACCATTCCTTCTTCTTTACCGAAACTGCTCAGCCAATCCTGCTTGTTTCCAGCTCTGTCGTCCTTCCTGAGAAACGATTCTGGTAAGTCTCGTGCACACGTCAATTTATGTATTTAGGGCTGAAAGGGTTAAGGACCTATAGTTTATGTTAGTTTGTAAAGTGCATTTTTTGTGAATAGTCATGGTTTTATTCTGTTCATCTCCTCAAAGTATTGGACATGGCTCGTCATGTACCTCTGTACCGAGCTGTACTGCAACTTCTCCGAGCAATGGCCAGGTGTCCCTCGCTCGTGCCATTACTGCTTCCAATCACTCAAGGAGACTCAGCTTTGCAAGAATTTTACCATCCCAATGAACCTTCGATAGCCAGCCTTCTCAGTCAGATGAAGAAGTGTGTGGATACCTACTCTAATACTCTACGGTAAGTAGTGAACATAGCTCCAGCTGACTTTGTAAATTGAGGGACAATCAAGGTTTTAACTAGTAAGTTTAGCTCGATCATCCACAAGAAGTGAACGTTAAGAGATTAGTGTGAATCTCAATTTGAAATACCACTCCATGTCTGATTTCCATTCAGTGGCTTTGTTCGTCTATAAATTTGTAAAATATAGTGTTCTGGCCTGTACATCTGTAGCTCAACATCGTATCATCATATGAAATACCGAAATTGCTACATTTTATGAAGTTTGGCTATTTTCGGTTTTACAAAGCACGAAAAAAGGATTCAAGAAAACTAATTGGTTTCCATCATTTGTTAGCAAGGAAGGAGATCTGTATTTTGTAAACTGGTAGTCTATCTAAACTCGCTGTTTCGATGCTACAGAGCCTCGAGGGGGAAGAAAATGATCAAAAGTGACAACCCGGAGAAACGACCAGACGACGCCAATTTGGGTGGGGTTAGTAACAATGCTAATGGAAAGGCGATGGATGAGGAGCACGACAGCGAGCAGGAGGGGCTAGCAGTACTCTTACCTGATATCCAAACCACGGCTAGTTTGGTACTAAAATGCACTTCCGCCTACCGTCACAGTCAGGAATCAAGGGCAGACCTTGTAGCTACTGCGGCTAACAACAACAGTGTAGAAAGAACTCTGTCCTTGAACGCTGATGAACAATACTTGGCTGTGATGAAGCCACTACAGTTTGGTATGTTCTGGTTTTCTTACAGTTTGTATCTGATTGTTTTACAAAAAGTTTTAGTCGGTGGTTTGCGCAGAAAAACAATTCACGAGATAGATTAGGTTTTCAACTGTTACAATGTTTTTTTACATAAATTGTTTAAGGCAATTGAGTTCTGCAGTCTGCCGCCTACGTTTTCAGGTCCTTTTCCGAAAGGACCTAACGGTCTAACCGTTTACAGATATTAGAGCAAAGGTAGTACCTTCTCCTTAGTTATTTTAAAACCATGAGCGAAGGTCGAAGCCAGGCCTCCCGCATGACAGACTGGTGCCTTACCAGCTGGGCTAACTAGGCTTCCAACTGATCTACGAAGGCACATCTAAGGAGAGAAGGTCAGTTCAGTGAACAAGTCAGTACCGTGGAAAGTGATTCCAATATTATAAAGGACGTAAAGAGGTTTGAAGGTACCCACCCTCGGCATCTACTTACTCAGATAATACTTGTTTTGTGTGGTTGCCTCTGTGTTGCCTGTTTATAATGGTGTTAAAGTTGTTAGAAATCAAAGATTTTAGAAGGCACAAACAGTAACAGTAATCAGGTACCTCATCAATTGGAATTAAGGTAGTTTCCTTATGCAACAGATAGTGCAGTTCTTGAAAGAGAAGATACAATTTTCAAATCTCGCAAAATCATTGCAACACAGGGATATAATCCTAAAAGCTATATCGAAGACAACATATTTGTAAACACAATGATGCTAGCTATAATCTTTTTTTTCTTCGCTGTTTCAGATACTTACCAATTTTTGACAGAGAAGGAAGACAGAACTGTGCAGTTGAATGTTAGTTATCATTTCTCGTCATCACTGCAGTCTGCAGTATCGAGTGGCGACCCAGGCAGCCCCGCCCGTGCAAGGCGACTGGCACAGGAGATTTCCTCCCTTGCCACCTCGCTGCCACTTTCTACCAGCTCCAGTGTGTTTGTCCGTTGTGATGAAGAACGACTTGATGTGATGAAGGTACTCACCAAGTTTCTGTTTATTATCTGTGTAATGTTTTCTTTTGTTGAACCTAGTGATCTCTTACTTACTTAAGCCCATTTCTCAGCGATTGGCAACGATTATCAACAAAAGCACCCCCTTTCTTTGCCAACGCCCTTACATGTAACCCTATCCTTGTGTTTCTTGGTCGTCCTTTCTTTCTTTTATCCGATGGGTTCCAGCTGAGCTTGGTGATGTTTATGTCTGGTCTCCCTAGGGGTCCCTTAGGCCGGTGCTTATCTCCAGTTTTTGTAGTGTTAACCAGTCGAGAACCTACGACTCCCCACTCGGCATATATCACGGGCAGAAGTTTGTATTTGTTTACACAGCTGAGTCGACTAGAATAACTTGGGTAAAGTGCTTTGCCCCAAAAAACTACACAGTGGTCTGGCTTGGGCCCTCGAGACCTGAGACTGAACCACACACGCTTAACGCTCGGCCACTGCGCTGATGACCAAAGTTAGATTGTTCTTGTAGCATCTCTTAATTTACTTGACGTAGCACGGCTGCAAACGTATTTTGTCGTTAGAAATTCACGTCTGAAAGAGGAACAAAAGAAGCCGTATATTACTAATTTGTCCATCTTCAGGTGTTAATCACTGGACCCGCAGAGACGCCGTACGCAAACGGTTGTTTCGAGTTCGATGTGTATTTTCCTCAGAACTACCCTGAAGCTCCGATGCACATCAACTTTGAGACAACAGGAAACCACAGTGTACGATTCAATCCAAACCTGTACAATGACGGAAAGGTGGGTTCTTTGATGAATAACGCGTTTCTACAAAAGAGTTACATTTCGATACGAAAATGATATTTATTGTATTCAGCAGCTTTTTCATTATAATAATCAATGTTGTATTATCAGCACTGAGTTTTACTAACAACATAGCAACATCACTGATGATAAAAATGTTCAATATCGAGTTTGTATTGTCTTGTTTGTTTTGTTTTATGACATTTTGACTCGAGGAGTAATGGGAGAACAGGCAATAGGACTCCAGGAATCCCTTGAGGTCTGCCACCCGGGACCTCAGTTTAGCATCCTTAACCGAGAAGACGCGAAGATCTAACTTTTCGCAGATGTAAAGCAAAGGCAGCACCTTCTCCTTAGCTATTTTAAGATTCTGATTAAAGGTCCGGCATCGGGAATCGAACCCAGGCCTCTCGCACGACAGACTGGCGCCTTACTAGACGGCGGTTGTATCAGATAGTAGTACTATTCTACATTGCACAATTATCCGGGTTTTTTTTTTTATTATCATCAGTATTTTAATTATTTTACATTGCCTGGACTTTCAGGTTTGTCTAAGTATTCTCAATACCTGGCACGGAAGACCGGAGGAGAAATGGAACTCGCACACGTCCAGCTTCCTACAGGTGACACTGCTCAGTGCCTTGCGACACTATAGAGAGATTTTACAAAAAGCTACAGTTCTATGAACCATGTTCTGTGTTAACCATTACACTGTTTTAAGGCCTTTCTGTGTGTGTTTTCATTAGTAATTTATGTTTTACGTGCGCTAGGAATAATTGGTTAACAGATAACTGAGGTCGCAATCTTTTTTATTACGATTAACTACCTTTTATGTCCCGGCTATTCTTACTTGTCCTTACATAGTTTGTACAAAACAGTGAATTTGGACATGAAACACGGAGGTTGATCAAGAAAATCAAACATCTAAAGAAAATGAAAAGTCAGTTTCACCAAAACATTAAAAAGCAAAGAACTTTTCCTTTTGACCTCGAGTGTTTCACCCTTCAAATACTTCAAGGCTTTAACTAACCGCATTCTTGGTCAAATTCTGCATGATCAGGTTATGGATTGATTTATAGGTACGTCAATATTCTAAATTACGCTAAACATTTATACGAAGAACTTTATATATAATAGAAATGAGAATCTTATAAGAAGTGGAGTGCGTCAAGACCGTTGCTCATACACTTTGTAAAAGGTGAAAAGCCGCCCACAAAATTTGAATTAGAAGTATTGTTAATTAATAATTATTCCCCGAAGGGGAGGGAAATAGCGGTGGATATATACCGAGACGCGAAGCATCGAGGTGTATCGTGAATCTTGCGCCAGGCACCGACCCGTCGTTCAAAACAAGACTTCCTCGTCTGTTACTGAAGAGAATTGCGACACCATTTTGATCACCGCTTCATATGCAGTAAATAGTCCAGGATATCGCGAGTTACGGGAGCTAATAAGCGCGCGAAAAAGATTGTCGGTTGCTTTGGTAAACACTAATTTAACATAGCTTTTTAAAACGCGCTTTGTACAACTATATTACCGGTTGTGTATTTAGCTTTATTAGTTGGATAGGGAATGATCTTGTTTGTATCTCTTACAGAAGTAGCTATTTAGAATCTCTTTTGAACAAGAATTCCCTGGTTCTGAACAGACTGATTTCTTTACGATTCCTTGTCTGAAATCATGTTTTTAGGTCCTTGTCTCGACTCAGTCACTGATCCTGGTGTCAGAACCATACTTTAACGAGCCCGGATATGAGAGGTCGCGTGGAACAGCGGCCGGTCAGCAGAACTCGAAGGAATACGACGCCAATATCCACCAAGCCACTGTAAGATGGGCCATGTTGGAGCAGCTTAGGAAACCGTCCCCTTGCTTTAAGGAGGTACGTACTTTGTGGATTGGTCAAGTAACTTACGGACGAGCTAATACCGTATGGATTGGTTAAGTACCGTGTGGATTGGTTAAGTACCGTATGGATGGGTTAAACACGGTACGGACGGGTCAGATTCCGTACGGGTCGGCTGATACTATATGGATGGTTTAGGTACCGTACGGGTTGGCTAATATCGTATTGATGGTTAGGTACCGTATGGGCTGGCTAATACTGTATTGATGGTTAGGTACCGTATGGATGGGTTAGGTACCGTATGGGCTGGCTAATACCGTATTGATGGTTAGGTACCGTATGAGTGGGTTAGGTACCGTATGGCTGGCTAATACCGTGTTGATGGTTAGGTACCGTATGGGCTGGCTAATACCGTATTGATGGTTAGGTACCGTATGGACTGGCTAATACCGTGTTGATGGTTAGGTACCGTATGGATGGGTTAGGTACCGTATGGATGGGTTAGGTACCGTATGGGCTGGCTTATACCGTATTGATGGTTAGGTACCGTATGAGTGGGTTAGGTACCGTATGGGCTGGCTAATACCGTATTGATGGTTAGGTACCGTATGAGTGGGTTAGGTACCGTATGGCTGGCTAATACCGTGTTGATGGTTAGGTACCGTATGGGCTGGCTAATACCGTATTGATGGTTAGGTACCGTATGGACTGGCTAATACCGTGTTGATGGTTAGGTACCGTATGGATGGGTTAGGTACCGTATGGGCTGGTTAATACCGTGTTGATGGTTAGGTACCGTATGAGTGGGCTAGTACTGTATGGTTATTTACCTTTTACTATTTACAAATTCAGGTGATAGAAGCGCACTTTTATCTGAAGATGGATGAGATTAAGAAACAGACTGAAGAATGGATTCGTGAGACGGAGAAACTTCTTAGTGGCCTTACGGTCGGCCGGGCTATTCCACACCACTTGCAGTCCCTTAAACAGCACACAGCCTTACTGTTACAAGAACTGGCAAAGCTCAAACCACCCAAACCACGCACAGATAGCGTTTCGGATGATAGCGACTGACTCAAACTGTGAGTGCTTTGAGCCAGGGCACAGGTGACGATGGTGGGCTTCCGTCAAAGAGACGAAAGTCAGCGCAACACACCGTATTGCTGATACAAGAAGAAATTCGGGAGATGCTTGCCAATCTTGCTTGCTGGAGACAACTCGGAGCTTCTTAGTGTAACAACTGACCAATCATATTATTAATCAGCAAGCACTGTAGCCGCTGGAGCAGTCTGCCGTTTGCAGCAGACCGTTTGTACCTCATGAGGTTTTTAAGGGCGTAAAACGGTCTCAAACAGACCTGTCACACATTTCCACATCGAGCTATGTAGCCAAGCTTAGCATTTATACTCAACATCGCTTGATGAAATTCGCTTGGTAAGAATCGAGAACCAGTTTTAATTTGTGCAAATTTGCTGTCCACAGTATTCGACGCCGCTCGTTTCTTGATGTACATTAACACACATAGGGGTAGAAACTAATTGGGCAATTTACAGTTTAGCTCGTAAAGGGAGGGGGGTGGCTGGGCATTCATTAGACGTTTGGTAGCCTTTACCTTTTTTGAAAATCTATGTGACAAATATCCGGCTTGCTTGATCATCAGAGGAAGTTTGGAGAACAAATTCTTGCGTTCAAACGCCCCGCTTTACTGCATTTAGCTTTCCACGCCGTGGTCGCGATAAGAGCTTCGTTAGGCATAGCAGCAAAGGGCTTGTAGTTTGGATGTGTTTTTGATTCATTAAAAAAAGGACTCGGCGAGGGCAATGTTAACAACTAGAGAACGTTTGGCAAATTAATTTTCTGAAAGGGAAACCTGTGTCATATTTTTGTTAACAATTAGAAATTTGAGAGAAACCGGCAATAAGATAAGGAAATAAGTATAGATCAACTTGTAAACTATTGTTCATTGCCCTAACTTGAATATTTAAGCAAGTTTTTGAAATCTGTAGTCATTGAAGTGATTACTGCTTTTTATTTTAATAGTATTTTTTGTTTTTGATAGTTTAGTTTTTCAAAGCTGGAGATCACTTCTCCGTTGCTTAAAAATAGAATATTTGGTTGGACATTCTTCTCGCTCAAACCCCAGTAAAATTCCGGACATACAGCATGCCATTCCGTATTACTTCTTCTTTGTACCAAGCAGTAGGGGGAAAAACAATAACTTTATACTTCACCGGTTAATACGTGTTGTGCTTGATATTCAACTTTTTTATTCTGGTGGCAGTGCGGGTTTTTAACTTTTTCTAATGTGTCCACAACATTTCCCTTTTTATTAGTTATAAAAATTAGTAAATTCCCCCCAAAAAATGTTTGATCCTAACAAAGCGCGAATTTTTTTAGGTATTTTTTTTAATTGGTCAACCCGGCTAGCCGCTGAGCATCAAGGACGACGGGCTCACTGTGATATGATTAACAATTTGCTCTACTCAAAAAGAATGGCGTCGTCTGAGAAAGTCAATTTAAAGAAACAGCGAGATCACCTTTCTGGCTCTCTCATATCTAACACTGTTGTGGTTGTGCATGGAACATTGCACCTTTATCTACGTCACATTGATTCGGGCGGTTAGTGTGCCAAGTTTACGATATTTTTTATTTTGAAGATTCGAAAAAAAGCCGTTTGTTCAAATACAAAAAAAAATTCAAAATGAACTTCTTGATAAAATATATGTATTATCCCTTTAAGCCCAGGACAGTTTATCAACATCTCACTTCTCCTTACAAAACTCAAAGTAATACAATTGGTAATGAGAAGTTAGGAGTTTATCATGTCAAATATGCTTTTGAAGATGAAAAACTGTTTATATGGAAAGTATGGGACTCAGTTGGGAGAATTTACCAGTACGTCATTTGACATATTTAGGGCTTAAAGGGTTAAGGAAAAGCTTGATACAATTATACTATCGGTGCCGGAAAAGCCCCCCCCCCCCCAAAAAAAAAAAAACCCACATTCAACGCTTGTTAGTGTATGAGTAACGTGCCTACAAGCATCTTGTTCCCCTAAACATTGAGAAAGTTTGTAAGAGTAGTTGACATTCAAAATCTTTGCAAGGAAATTTATTTAGAGCTGAACAAGTCACAAGCATGCACTTTTGGCACATCACATCACATAAAACGTTTTGTAAGGAACAGCCGATTAAAAGCTAACATTTACATTGCTTAAGAATTGTCGCTTTTTAATGATAACAATTCACACTGTGCCCGATGTGAACGCTGTTGCTCCTTTATTTAGCCCAGACAAAAGGGGACTCAGGCACGACTTAATTCGTGTTTGAGTTTTCATCGCTAGACATGTTGTCTGTTATACCATTACAACAAATGAACAAAAATTTAACTGTTTTTAAAGTTGGGTATCACAAGAATCCATATTTGCGTTGAAAAAACAGCTGGACAAAAACAATCCAAGTCGCTTTTGTTGCTTTCAGTTAAAATCTAACAAGCAGTTGGCTGTGTATGCAGCAGCATTGGCCGTGGCGCAGACACACCCAGTCGACGGCTGTTATGGTTTTGCTTTTGCAATCAAGTAAAGAGATTTCTCTTCGGTTACGCTTTTGAAACTAAGAGTTAAGAGGTGATAAGTACAGCAAGAACATGATTAAAAAATTATCTTGTTAGTAGTTAACATACTTCCGAGACGCGTTTACATGAAACAGATAAGAGTGAGCCGATCGCATTGCTTCAAACGTCATGAAGCACCGTTAATAGAAGGGTAACAAGGTTTTTGTTTATTTTGCCTTAGATTTTTATAACCAATTAGTTAGGTTGATTGTGCACGGTCAAAACTGGTTAAAACAAAAGAAAATGTTTTCGTTTTCTATTGACGTTAAAATTGTCAAAGTATTGACGCGGAAAGTTTAACTTTAAAGTCATTCCATTGAAATGGAACCCACACTTAGATTTTTGTCAAACTTTCTGCATTTGTCAATCATTATATGTAAACTGCAAAAAAGGAGTAGAAAGGGGGTGTGCCCAGATATGATTGATAAAAATACTCCCTCCAGGTCTATTTTTCTGTTATTTAAGCTTGAAATTAAAACTATAGATTCCTCATGGTGCAAACCAAGATAACATCGAGTTTCTGTTATTCAAGCTTGAAATTAAAACTATAGCTTCCTCATGTGGCCAACCAAGATAACTTCGAGGAGCGTAAGGGAAATAAAGGAAAACGTAAAGAGTTCTTCTAGATTCGGAGAATAATTTTCTCATGTGATTTTCAGCCAAAATATTTTTGATAAGGAGGCATTTTCGTGTGCTTTTGTTGTTAAATTTTTACCGAGGCAAGTGCGTCAGTTCATCGCAAGGCGGGAACGGGCCTGATAAAGAAATATCTAAACGTATAGATTTTAATAAAGTATGAAAACTAAACAATCTATAAGCGGCTGTATTAATATTAAGTTCGAATCGATATTTTTGAGATTTTTAACGTTGCTAGTTGGTTCGCGTATTAAAGTGATAAAATTCGTATCTTCTCATACTTAATGAGAAGTAAACATAGTTTCCACAGTGGACGAAATTAGTAGATTGACAAGTTGTTTCAACGGGGGAAAGTTCCCAATCACACGTGATGGTATGGTATTCGTTCTGATTGGCTGTTTTGGATGTCACCACGTGTGATTGATATGGGTGGCTGATATGTAAATGGCGAACTAAGCATGTGATAAAAAGTAAAACAAGCCGTATTGTAGGCAACCTTCAGAATAAATTCAATCATTTTATATGTTTATCGAAGGATAATCGTATGTAGAGGTTGTTCGCAGTTCGCCTTTTTGTTAACCGAACTGGGTAGGCTCTTTAAAATAAAGGCTAACTTCTTCAACGATCCAGAAATTTTCACTACATGCAAGATTCAAGATTATTTGATTAGTTCGAAAAAACGGATTAATAGCAAAATAATATCTAGCAGTGATGCTTTTTATCTCTTTCAGTCTACGCAGTTTTCTACTCTATGCAAACATGATTTCTATTTGGGTTTGGCTATTATTACAAAACAGAAAAGCTCAAATTATCTTTATTTTTGCTTCCACTTCTCCTGATTTCGATTTGCGTTAACTTGTTCATCAAGCTAATGACCAAGATGCTGGCGGGAACTGCGGCCAGATCGCCTCCATCGTGGCAGTTTTGTGTAAATTCTTATGCAAATGACAGCAAAATTGACGCTAGGGTGATCAAAAAGTGCTAGCTTCCGTGGGGAGTACAGAAATGTGACTGTTTAAGCGTAAGCCAACCGTCAGAGAACTGAGACGTTAGAGGATGTTTGTCTGATTGCTTTGCTAACTGTTACAATTATGAACAGGTGTCAAATTGCCGCCCATGTACTATAAATGAACCACAGAGGGACAGTTTTCGAGATGGCGTTCATGATTCGTGACTTTATCTTCACTGTAACTGTTCCAGCTGAGTCCTTTAAGCTATTAAAGTCTCTTCAAGCCCTAACAGAAATGTACCAATTCGGTGTTCCTTGAAATACCGAAAACACCATTTTCCAAAACCTACCATAAACAATGAGTAGAACAATAAATAATTGCATTACAGAGTCTCGACAAATGCTTGTTTAAAATTCTTGGTTTATAAGTGAAGTCAATCATCGCATACAAAAGATTCCACATGTTGTTAGTTTTTTCTCTACAGCAGGTTGTCTCCCTTTATAAGTCTTTTTACTAGAACCATATACATTATTTGAACGTGCTGTTTTAACCTTTAGCCAAATCGAGAGACGCTTTGGAGTCAAAAACTTACAATTTTATACTTAAATATAGATATGAGTTTCTTAAACTATAATGAAATTAATTACTTTTTACTGTAGTTTAAATATCAAGTGAACAGTTCACTAGTTTAGGGGAAAGTCTCTTGGTTACAGAGTCGGAAAATTAAATTGACAATACGAGATCCGTTTAATAAACACAAATGAAAATTCATAGTAACACAAACAATGTGAAACCTTGATACATACAAAAAAGAAAAATTGTGTTAGGTATTGCTTTTGCTGCATAAGCGGGGCGCTCCTGTCGTGTGGCCTTTGAAAGTAACTTGACTGTAAAATATCTAATGTCTTTTTCAGTAAAGCATCACATCTCCACTTAGGGTAAACCAAACAGGATGCTTAAAAAAAAGTAGCCACTTCTAGTGAGCAAAATTAAATCTAGAATTGTATAAGTCCAATTTTGAAATTACTTGGAACTAGAAGGTTTGTTGTAATGTCACTCAAATTCCAGCTAGACAAACGAAGAGAAGATTGACCGACTGATCCCCCTCCCCCCCTTGGTTTTCCCCTCATTACCTCGCCCACCTCTGGATCTCCCACAGATCATTTGTCAAATTTCTATTACTATGACATGTACGGAACAACAGCTTTTTACGTCTACACGAATATTTAAGCCTTCTGATTTGGCGCACAATGTACCATATACAACAAGCCGTTATTATCCCCATCATAAGTTCGCTGCAAGCTCCATGTTTTCCTTCATTCGAACAAACACAAACAACATGCACGTAAGTTGGTTGTTTTATTTCAGCTTGTTGTAAAACAAAGTTTAAAAGAAATGTGTTTAACTCATCAATTTGGTTCAGTTCGACTGAAGAAAATGCCCTAGAAAGTCTAACGACATATGCTTGTTATGTAGCTCAGCCCTTTTTATCTATAGTAGAATAAAAAAAGGTAAGCCAGAACGTGCAGCGATAATCGCCTTTAACACAAGGAAAATATTTTTAGTCATTGAAAATCATAAGTCAAGAAGAGGCCAAAGCGTTACAGTTGATGTATGTGAGGATGAAACACTCCCTTGTGTTCATGTGCTGCCGAGTTGTTAAACAAATTACGCTCTTTTTGTCTAACAATGAATTATGCACCGGATGAAAACTTTCTCATTCGTCCGCTGATGGACTCTACTTGCATAACCACCTGACAATATAAGTATTGTTGATCCTACGCTCACTTAGGTTAGTTTTGTTCGTTTAAGGTTGTTCCCTAGTTTTGCATTGCGCATCCTTACTGCGCACAACTTCTCGAGTAAACTCGCGCGCGCATTAAAAATGGCGGCTATTTCCTCAAGGCTGGAGTTCGCCTGAAGTAAATCGACATTTTCCATAAACGAGCATGGCCGGCGACCTATCATTTTTTTTCTTTTGTTTGAAGCACTGTCTTTATTCTTGTTAAAAATATAGGGAAATCCCTAGTGTCGATTAAGAAACTTAATTAACATGACTTTTGCGAGCAATCGCGAACATGATCATTAGGAATTATTGCTCCAAAACAAGTGTGGGGCCCCCAATTTTTACTTCAAAATTGAAGTTCCTATAAAATAATAAACAATAAGAACAATTTGACAAAAATCTCAGTGTAGTTTCTATTTCAATGGAATGACCTTAAGCCAAACTTTATGGACCAGTTGACTTAAGTAATTCGTGGAAACGTGGTTCGTGGAAACAGAAACGCCATCTCATAACGAGTTGCCATTCATAAGGACCGGGATATTCTATTAAAAACTCATTGTTTTTTGAACAAAACTTGGCCAAAAACACCAAGGTTCGGCTGACAAAACTGAAGAGTTTATCGAATGCCGATTTGCTTTACATAACTGTTTTTGACGTTTCAAATAAAGTATAAAAACTTTTTTCTCGTCCCCATAGCCTCTCGGTTTAACTCAACCACTAGTGCCTTCTCCGGTCCGGATCTCGGAGTAAAGACGAATCAAGGCTCTACAGTCGGGGAGTACGAGTTGAGCTATACAATCAGACAGTAACACGAACAGCGTCAAAAGAAGGATGCGCGCGCAACTCATTGGAGGAAAATGTTGACCTTAAGGTTAACGGAAAGAACTAGTCGAAAAGCCTTTCTGTACCAACCAGCTAGAATTTTCTTCCCGAAATCATCAGAACCCCCAAGTTACTGCACATGCGTGCTTGAATAAACTTGCAGCAGCTTGTATAGGACATTAAGATCACATAGGTGGCTGGCATTTCCAAACACGCTTATCTTTGAAGTAAAATGAGCGCTAATGTGGCAATGTTATATAGTAAATGATAGTAGGCACGTGGTTTTACGACCTGCCATTTTGCCTCCGTTGCAACAGCCTCAGGCCCTGTCTAGACTCGAACAGATTGTGCAGCATAGTTTTTGGCAAGAAACGAGCATGATTTGATGACTTCTAAAAAGAAGCGTTGCTAGCATAAGCGGTACACTTTGACAACCCTGAAAAGATTTTTGTAGAGTTGATTACCCAAAAACATATGCATATCGCGGTTTAGCCGTACTTGTGGTTTACAGAGGCCCCCGGGAGGGTAGGGAGAGTTGTAGGACTAGCTGAGTTTTTCGGAACTGGAAGTAGGAGTAGATGTTTTCCAGTGTCATGTCCCAGAACCTGATACATTAGGCAATGTTGCAAAATGACCTCAGCTCCGCCGCCTTCGGGTGAAAATCCACTGTCATCTCAGGGAAATGGCAGACCTTTACACGCCACTACTGCCAGAGACCGTTGCCTTCAGACAACCAAAGGCAACACCATGTAATACAAAACATGCCGTACCGTTAAATGATCGCTTTGGGCAGTTTTCTGTCCAGATGAACACATGGCTGTCAGAGGGTCATCGACCTTTTGTCACGCATGCAAAGAAATTGTGTCTTCGAAAAAGAGCGTTTGACGCTCCGTCGTGCTTCAAAAACACGCGCAACTGGAAATGAGAAACTAAAGAGATCGGAAATGAGGGAACAAACTTTTGCCGAGGCACTTTTAAAAACAGGAAACAACTCCGAAATACAGCACACTCTCATTAGCAGTGGACAAGCTTACAGACAAGAAGTAGTGGAAGAATTTTTGAAAGCAGGAATTCTTCTCCCCAAAATCTACAAATTGCGTCCTCTGCTATAGAAAAACACAAAGAAGCTCTCCAGAAGAAAAAGTGCTTCATTCGTTTATTTTGCGATCGGCATGTAAATAATTTGACAAGCAGGTGGCATAAGTTAGCATAATTTAGGCATAATTTGGACAAAAAGTGAGCACTGCTATCTAAAAGCATAATATGCTGTTATTACTAATACAGTCTGTTCGAGCCTAGGCATGTCTCGCAACTTTAATCGGCTGTCTGTCGACTCAAATGAGCCCCTATGCTCTTTAGTGGTCAAACGAACCTTGTTCCCAGGACTTTGATTTTTGTCCACTCTCGTCCAACATGGTTGACGGAGTGAGGTTGGTACACGGAGGAGCTATAGGAGCAGTGACGTTACGCGCGTCCAAATACCTTGGTGAGAGAGCAGGGACGTTGGAAAAATTCCAAAAAGGACAGGTTGCTTTGAACTTGATTCCCATTTGCTGGCAATTTTGTTGCTGCATTTTTCTCATTATTACTTTTCCAGAAAACTTTCCAATGGACGGCTAAAAAGGCTTGAACTAAATTTCAGTCGGGCTTCGCCGATCTGCTCTCAGTAACAAGAAAAAGTTTCTATAAAAGAGACTAAACTCTAGCAAAGTTTTTGTAAAGCAAAAGCTCTAACATTCAAACATCTTTGAGTCTTTTGTTGTTTTACAAGTGTTGTAGTTGCAAGTTTGTAGATTTGCCGTACATTATATATATAGGAGAGTTTCAGTCATTAATAATAATAATAATAATAATAATGATAATAATGTTTTACTAAATGGCCTCATCACCTAAGGTGATTTTCATGAGGGACCTCAATCTAAGTCATTGTTATCTAAAATGAGTTGGTAAGCTGTGCCAGAGATTTTTTTGTTCTACGATTCATTTGAAAAAATCTTTTGTAAATTACAACATCAACCAAAATTCGCCTATATGTGCAATAATTGAAAGAATCCAAAAAAGATGAAATATCAGAAATGATAATAATGATAAACAAATGTATTCCAGGTAGTTATAGCACATTGGTTTATTTAATTATACCACACAGGATATAGTTTTACACCAAAGTACTTATTTTATATTTTATTGTCAATTTCAGTTTGTAGGCATACTAATGATCTCTTTGGCGGTTCTGTCTCACTCACATCGCCGGGAACACGAAGTCAAAACAAAACTCAATGCCAGAGCGCTCTCCAACATGTATCAAGCTTTCTTGGACTTCAGGCAGATGGAGGCCAAAAGAAATAACGATTGTTATGCAAGCACTCGCCTAGTTAGCGGATCTTGTGTGGTAGCGCAATGTAAATCCCACTGTTTTAGCACGAGGTGTCGCAACACACAGAATTCTATAATCACGATTGCTTGTACCCCGACAAACAAAAAGCAAGGCGTCGCAGTGTGTGTCCAACCATGTGGACTTGCCTCGGAATCTAATTACAATTAGTAGTGATACAACTTGTAGTCTTGCGTCGACTGGGTTGTTATGAGCCTCAAACTTAATAAAGACAAGCAGACTATAAAAGCATGTTTATCTGATATTTTTACGAGAAAACTCTCCGTTCAGCTGTGACGAACGTAGCTAGTAAATCTAATAGTCACAACTAACCCTTTCCCCTGCCAAGTGGCGCCACCAGTCCGGTGCGTACCCAGGCTTTTCGTACTGTTAAGGACGGACCAGTTGATCTCGTGGGGGG
>JANVCF010142415.1:0-11567 GCA_025388745.1 Hydrozoanthus gracilis
CCCCCCCCCTCCCCTTCCACTCCCTTCATTTGGGAACACGTTCATAACTGCCTAAAGTCGTGTAATGTTATTTCAAAGTGTGAAAAATAACTGGTCAGTCAATCAACAAATTTTGATACACTTACAGAGATTCAGCTGACAAAGTTGTACAGGGAAAAGGAAAATTTGAGGAAATTATTGTCTCATCCAATGAGATATCTGCTAGTACTGCACAGTTGGTAGGTTGTAGTGTTTTTGTTTTACTTTAGAAATTGAAGCTTATACTCGACTTTGTTGAAGTACTTAAGGCTGAGACTTGAAACTGTGCCCAGCTCCAACTAATGTTTAGGCGGCGCTTTCCATTTCTGAACATCATTTTGTCATAGCTAATTATTTCAAGCTAGGAATGGTCACGCGCCCTTTAACGCCCTGGCCCGCTACCTTTGACAGAAACATACCTTGTTCCAGGGCCTTTCCGTCCATCCTGTAAGGGAAAACCCTGGGAACGAGTTTAGCAAGTAACACCGTGTATTGATTACAAGGGGCAATTGTTCAAAGCTCGACTAGTGATGATCCGTGATTCTAAAAGTCTTGACATAAACTCGTGGTTGTCATGGTAACTAAGCCAAGATTAGGGCTCATCCGCATATGAAAAATTAGGCCCAGGAGTCTTAATCATTTGTAATCCTTAGAGTGCCAGAAGACAAGTTGTAAGTTCTTATATGACGTTTCCATATATATCCTATAAATAAGCTGGAAGAACTTTGGGTTTCGTCTAAAATTTAATTCTCTCAACAACAAATAACCGGTTATCTATTGAAGCTATAAGGATGGATGTTGATAACGTGTATTGTAACAGGTTGCAGCCTCTCGTGTGAAGGCGGATAAGGAAAGTTCCAAACTATCAGCGCTACAGTCTGCATCAAGGGAAGGTGAGATTTTGAAAAGTTTTGACACGTCATTCCTTAAAAAAACTTTTTATAACTCATATTATCATTCTGATTCCATCACTGTAGTTGTCGAAGCGACTGCGGGCGTGGTTGCATCTGCGAAGACTGGGGCTGAAATGATTGCCGAAAAGAGTGAGTCAGTTTTCCTCTCGTTATAAAACACTGCAATTTTTTTGATGAAAAGGTTTCATCGCTCAGATTTCTGAAGTGAAGATAAATTGACCATTCTGAAAAAGGCGTACCCGTACATTTATCCATTTCGAGGTAGCCTGGTTGGCCTAGAGGAGATCTACTGTTTTTGCCCAAATACACCCTGTAGCAACAAATGTAAACAAAATAATCTGTTATATCCCCGAAAACGGGTTTGTTTTACTGGAACCAATATTTTTCTCTGTGTTCTAAGTGGATTTAATCTTGTTTGCTTCCAGAAACTGTGCCAGACTACTCAAAACTTACTCTGACTCAAGCTAAAAGGCTGGAGATGGATGCTCAGGTACCTGGGAGATCATTTTAGATAATACATGACCACTCTAAAATGATAGGGCTAAAAAATCTGGGCCAAGTTACATGAGGCCCGGATTGGCTACCCCGGCGCCGGATAAGTGCTTCCTATTTCATGCAGTAAAACTTTGAGGAAAGCTATTTGACACCATTGAAACCATTACTCTAGGCGTCTTCCACTCACTAAACAACCAAAGATAGAGAAATCAACAACGAGTTAAGCATTCTTTGATTTATTAGTGACGGCCATTAGCTTTTATCCAGCCGATAGCCCATCCAGGCGTCGTACAACCGGGTCCTGGCCAATGCAAAAGAACGCTAAGGAAGTGTTGTTTTTATCTTGCGTTTCATTAACGCCCTCACTAGTCTTGTTGCACTATTTACTTAGCCATTGTGTTGCATAAACCTAGACACCCTTACTACGTTTTGAAGCTGCTTGCAGTGCCGAAGTTTCAAGCAGTAAAATCATATTCTGTTCATCACACTTGGAGCCCTAGAAAATAAATCCAAACGATAAAAGTGGTAGGACTGTAGCCATGTGGCCCTGCTTTAGTCCACCGAATAACAACAGATTTAGACAGCTGTCCACATCTTTTCCACATCTTCTTCTACACTGTGTACCGTCACAATATCTCATTCCTTGTGCATGCGCGCGTGAGTAAGCCCAAATGAGTGAAACTCGATCTTGCTATTGTGTTGTGTCCTTGAGCAAGACACTTTACCCGACTTTGTTCCAGTTGACTCAGCTGTATAAATGAGTACCAGTTCTGCTGTGAGCTAACCTGCGATAGATTAGTGTCCTGTCCAGGGGGAGTCAAAGACTCTCATCCGCTTAACACTACAGAAACCGGAGATAAGCGCTGGCCCTGTGAGCCACTTAGGCTCGAGAAAGGAATTAACTTTTTATCGGTGTGGAGCTAAACTATTGCTTTGTGCTATAGGTCAGGGTTCTAGAGCTGGAATACCGCCTAACGCAAGAACGAGAAAAACTGGGACAGCTGAGGAGAGTTCACTACCAACTGGCTCACGTGGAGGAGAAAGGAGAAAAAGCAACGTCTTGATAAAGGAAAAGAATTCTGAATTCAGGCTGCCTTCCATACCTGGACCGGGTTGTTCAGAGGCTGGTTTGTTTTACACCTGGGTTAAGCCCGAATTCAATTAGCAATTTCTCCTCTAAGGAAAAGTTTTAACCCGGAGTTAGTAATAATCAGTCTTTGAACAACCGGCCCAGATCTATGAATTGCCCTAACGACATTGCATCATTTATTATTTCAAAATTTTGATATCGTTAAGTAGTCAATATAGATAGGTCGAAGCATTTTTAAAAAATTTAGGTGCTGTGGGAATGCTGATATTAATTATTCACAAAAAACTGCATTTATTATGGTCAGCGGTTGGTGCAAATTGACTTTAAAAATTTGGTTATACTGACATGGAGCAGTTACTGTAAGCGGGAACGCCTTTGAAAGATTTAGCTTAGAGGAACTTATTACCCAGGCTCTTTCAAAAGGGGTAAAAAGAGCCTGGGTTCGAGGTTGAGTTGGAGTTGTGGAGTTTATACAGTAGAAGCACAGCTTAGGACTGGTGATACGTAAGATCCTCGTTGCTACACGATGTCCAAGTCTGTATCTGTAACTGGCCTCTCGTTCCCAGACCCCACGTTCCTTATTGCCAGCGCCAAGAAACGAAGGCCATATGGGATCTGGGAACGAGGTTGAGTATAAGGTCTTTTACAAGAAGTAACAAGTGCTAGCTAATCCATGGCGGCTGTATAACTTACCACAATACTTTGCGAACCTAGCACCGATTCACGCGGTAAAGAGAGGACAAAATCTTTGCTCATTTTTGTTCTATTAAACGTGTGTGCCACGTTTTGAATTGTTAATTGTCTAAGATCCTCTCGGTATTTTTTTGAAGAATTTAAGATTTTGCGCACGCGAGGAATTGTGAGTAATTGTACGGGTCATCCGCGTTCTTTTTCAATACGGTTGAATAACACGTCGATTCAGACTTTGAGGTTGATTGAAAACCTGAACCCCAGACTGTCATTGGCCAAGCGCAGCTGCGCGCAACCTAGGGAGTATGGGACAGCCGCATGAACGTCCTTTTAGGCGTGCTGTCTACAGAAAAACATTAAAGGCGGTTACCATGAACGCTCTATCTTTGAAAGTGTCCTCAAAAGTAGAATTAGAGGATAGTGCCGTTTACGAGTTTGTCTTTGACACTCGAAAACAGATATTCAAAAAGCGAACACCACTGATTAATGACGAAATTAAGAACTTTTTGAAACTAGTAGCGTTATCATTGTTGTCGTTGTTGTTTTTGCCAGATTTTCATTTTAGGCGGTGCAAAAATTTAGACAAGAGCGTAGCCAGAAAGGAAAATTTCGCCAAAAACCATTGCAATTGTTGCTGTGCAAGCTATAAATCTAGCTGGAGTAATGAGCCAGTTGTCATTGGAGCATTTTCAAAATATTCGTTTGGATGTGGATAATGTACGCCTTTTCGAAAATGTCTGGCTACGTGTATACTGTTTATTTGTTTTGAAACATCAGTTTAGGATTCCACAACGTACTTCTTAAAACGATTTTAAAATTTCTTGATATTCTGCAAAAATAAGTAAAGAAAATGCAGCTTCAGCTGTATTGTCTTCTTCGGACTGTTTTATTGCTGCATCTTTTGCAAGTTCTGTGGTAGAATAAAAAACGGTTTCCTTAAATAATTTAGCAAAAGGGTTTTATTTCTTCGATAACAAATTGCTGTTTCACGTCGGAACCAAACATCGGTGAATATGGCGGCCGCCATGAGATTGACTAGTGCTTTGTAGAATATTTGTAAATGAATTAATTTAGATAGTATTTTTGGAATCCTGTTGGAAAACTGATGTCTTTAACCATATAAGAAAATATTTTTTTGAGAACGAGAAAAGCAAAGAGCCGGAACCAAAAGATGTTTAGAAATTCTGCTGGCAGCAAGAAGACGTTCAAACGGTTGTGCTACAAATGAACGTAAAAGTTGCTTTGAATAACGTTGCCTAAAATATAGAATTGATTTTTAATATAATAAAGCTATGTTGCAGTTATATACTTGATAACACCTTTACTTATAAATTCGGATCCATAAATTCAGGGAGAAAGGGGTGAGTTTTACCGTTAGCTGAACCTTTCAGTCTTATCCAGTTACAAACATTTTTTTAAAAAAATTCCTTACTTAATGTGCATACAACGTTAACAACTTTTTTGGGGATCAAATCATTTCACATGCAATTAAAAGTACTTCTACGAATTTTTTTTTTCTTTTGATATTTATTCAAATTGTTTTTTTCTACAGTGGCTCAAACTAGCAAAATTTTCAGACACCTTGTAAAGACCGCGTTTCCGGGGAACTGGGTTATGACGTCATTCCCGACTTATAATATTGAGGAAATGAGATCTTTTCTAAACACAAAGGGACAAATAAACTGAGAACTGTATGAGGAATTGGAATCTACTTCTGAACCAATTATCTCTGATTCATTTATGTTCATCTTGCTGTTTTTTGATCCAGAGATGTCGTAACCCAGTCCCCTTAAAACACGGTCACCTGAACTTCGAATGTGTATAAAAAATCGAGAATACGACCGATTTCAAAAATACTTATATAAAGTAAGCCTTTTGATACTAAGAAGTGAGAATTAATAAGAACAAAGTAAAACTGGTGCAAGAAAATATGGATAGTTGGGTTATAAATTAATGGGCAATCTGTGGCAAGCCCAGTCACAGATTCATCTAAACAAAAATAGAATAGTCTTTATTCCCGAAGCCGAAGGTTATGATTTGAAAACTACTGCTCGTTTAGTCTATTGAAGACCTTGAGCGGAAAGGGCGGTCGTGACAGTGATCTAGCCTGCTAAGTGTGACAAGAATGGCGTGTTTATAGTATACAGAGACAAGGAACGGCGACCATATAAAACGTTATATAAAAAATCGAAATCGCCTTTAGTCAGTTTAGATTCTGAATAAAGTTAGAATAGTCGTTTTTCCCGAAGGTTATGATTATTTGCGTTATTTTTAAAGAAAATTGAAAACTACCGCTTATTTACTGATTTAATCTATTGAAGCCATGAAGGCCTTGAGCGGCTACCGCTCATATAGCCACTTCGTTTAAAACAAGTACCCGTTGGCATCGCGATGAACTAATTTTGCAAAATAATTATTATAGTTATGCCTCGTTGTTGATTGACGGAAGGCAATGATCATTTTAGAAGTTAGCAATGAACAAAAACAACAACTCGAGTCTCGAGAGTTTGGATATCCATTGTATAATCTTCTGTCAATTTTTTCTCAAAGCTACTATTTTTCTTTTTTAAGGAAAAGGATGAAAAAACCTTAGTTTTTGCAAGAAAAAAACAGAAAAAAAATTCTAAAAGCTGGGTATAAAAAATGTGGCAAGTTGCTCCTGGGGAGGATCGAACTCCCGACCTTCGCATGTCTCAGTATGGCTACACCAGCTGGGTAACCGCCCATACTGTCTATAAGTACGACGCGCTAACCGACTGTGCCACAGGAGCAGACCACGTGCTAAGTTGTGCTTGTTTAAATTCTTAATCGTACAACGCAGATGTAACAGCGTGAAGTTGACCTCATTTCAAAATACCTCACTGAAAGAAAATAGTTTACAGTATTCTAAAACTGTTCGAGCAGAAATGCCTTTTCAAGCTTGTATGAACTCTGAGGTTATAAAATGAAATGAATAAAAAAGTTTTTGTTTTGTTTTTAGTTTATTCAGCAGGCCGTAGTCAGTTGAATTAGTTACGAAATACAAAATATTTCAGTGCAAGCTAGAAAACCAAGTAAACCCTCGAAGCGCCTTCAAAATAAGTTGTTAATAGCAAAAATGCACCGATCTCTTTCAATTTCATAAAGTCGGAGCTATTTGTGCTTTAGTTTATATAAAGTGCAAAATGATCATAAAATAATTTGCCAGCCAACCAGAAGGTTTGCGTGGGCATATGAAAGAAATCTATTTTAAAAACACAAAACATTTTTATATCCCTCGGTGATATGTTTGTGTTGAAACACAGCAGTAGTTGACTTCAATTTGGCTTCAGGAAATAATCGCACTACATGCATGCGACTTGTATATTTTGCCAAATAATGTTTTCTTTTAAACTCTAAACCATCAATGTTTTATGTTTTTTGTTGCTTCTGAACTTCGAAATTTTTTAGCAACTCGTAGTAGCACTCCCTTAGTTCCAAACTATATTCAAATTCAGAGCAAGTTGCAAAGACACAGATAAACTTTTAATCTTTAATTTGTTTTCCTTACAGACTTCTTAAAACATATAGTGAACGCCACATAATAAATGGTGGTTTTTATAAACCCGTATACAATCTAAACAGTTATTGATTTCTTCCGTTGCCTTGTCAAAAATCTTTAATGAGCTTCACTGAATCAGTAACTATTTAAGAGGGTGTTAATTATGTGTTAAGGGCTTCGACCTAATTACCACACCATTCCTCTTCTCCTTTTTCAGTTTAAAGAGGCAGCAGATAACAAAATGTTTCCGAATGAATAATATATATATATTTCTAGCATTATCTAACAAATTAGTATTTAAGGAACTTTTTTTAGCCTAATTAACTGCAGAGTACAACTCCGACTTTAGATAATCTTCAAGCTGTGTTTACGGTCGGCGGCCGGACAAAATGTTAGTCAAGTATTAATTAATCCTTCAAAACTTTAATGAGGGGGTAAAATTTTAGAGAAATCCTATTGCGACCCTTTAAGGGTTTGTTTTTGTTAAAAATTTACCAGAAGCAGAAGTTTCTATCAGTAAACCAGAAAAGTTAATTAAGCTATGGTTGGCAAGAATATTTCTATTTGTCCGTCGTTGACAGTTGATCCACATTCTTTTGTGCTTTTTGCCACCTCAATATTTACTCTGCGATTTAAGTTTCTTAAATACTTATATCGTGATCTGAACAATTGTGAATCAGATTTTATCGATTTTGAATCGCTATCATCAAGTCTTTCTTTAGATATTTCTAACTCTGTATCCGACGCCGATACACTGTCGACATCACTAGCAGAGTCAACGATTAGTTGGGGGATACGGATGTTGTCAGACGTTAAGTTTCGACTTCGAAAACCAAACTCAGATTGATTTAGCAACCTTTTTTCAAAAATCTTGGACCGTGGAAAACCTTTGCTTAATCGAAGTTCTGGCACCGAGAATGTTCCAGCTACTTTTATTTCTTGTTTCAAGTTCTTTACTTGTAAAGGCTTTCCTGCTAGATGAAACTTTTCATTGCGTACTTGTCCTTGAATACTTTGCAAGTGTTCCGGTCGTGTTCCCAACTGCCCATAAAACTTGTCTATAATATCTTTTTTCTGAAGCTGTGTTTTTACTATGTTGCTTTCCTTCGGTCTTAATCCATTTACAGTGATAATTTCCCTTGTCAGTCCGACATTGTTTGATTTGTTTCGAGCAGCTTTTTCGTTTCCGGATTTTGACGGTTTTGCAATTTGGTTTTGACCTGCAACAAAATAGCCACTGACATAATTCAATTGAGCTGAAATTCTTGATGGTGATGCCGGTAACCGATACAGGTCTTGGTAAAAGTCTTCCCTTTTCGTTTCAAGAGTTTTATCTCTTTCAGAAACTTTCTCTGTGGCCAAAGAGGATTTTGCCGAGGAGAAAATTCCTTTTGACACGTTTTTGCAATGACTTGATCTGCGTAAAGCCAATGCTAAGAGATTGTTCCTTTCAGGAATATTCATTTTCTCCGTTGGATTGCAAATTTTTGGCGAGTCCTTTGACTTGTTTGTTTTTCTGTGACTAAGGTGCTGCCGTTTTCCGTTTTCTTTTATCTCTTTCGCATCCAGATAATCAAGCTCTGATCCTCTGCGGATAATGAGAAAAAGAGAGTCTTTCCGCCTCATTTTGTCGCAGTCTTGATACACACACACTCTCTCTTTGCATCAGTGTCCGACGGCCGAGATATGCTTCCTTCCTCGCGACAAGTCTTTTTAAGTTTACGTTAGTAAACAAACTTAGGTTATCATACGAAGGAACAATAAAGGAAAAATTGATTAAAAAGTATTTGTGTAGATAATGACAGCTTTCTCTTACAAAAGTTATTTTTGTCTTAACAATTAAAAATTCGTCTCATGTTTCCATTCATCCATGCAACGAACGCAATATTTCTTGCTGGTTTATAAAATTCCCTAAACTTTAAAACCACTTTTTATGACAAAAAATTTTTTATATTCGCATCCAAAATTCTTTCGACAAGATTAACCGCATTCACTAAGCTTGTATTTAGTTCGTTTATTAAATTAGCTGAGTTTTATGTGGTGAAGCAACGAAGTTTATATACTGGAGCTTGGAATTTTTCAAGACTTTTTATGTTTAAACAAATACCCTTTTATCTAAAATTTAAAACCAACAATTAAGTCTATGCCCAAGAGAACCTTCTTTTGTTTTTCAACAACGTAACCAGGCTAAATTCATTCTTGTTCCGTTGCGTCATTCAATTCATCAACTTCGTTTACTTTTAATTCAAAATATCAGCTAAGTTATGAATAACTCGACTGTGTAGGCTTCACCCCTTACAGACAGTTTTATTTAGAAATGTTCGACGGTAAAACCCTGGTAAAATTTTAAATTTCTGTGCCGGTTGTGAAGTTATATCGACAATAGAACACACACACTGGCTGCTGACGTCAAGGAGATTAGCTCCACAAACCCAACACGGTATAAATCACCCATTGTTTGTAATAAACAAAACACAAACTTTATTCAAGTCATCCATGTTAACGTTTATAGCCTCATAATTAAATATTTTTGTTCAAAACTTTATTCAAAGTGCCTTTGACAAGAAACTGATTTGTTGCATCAGCTGACAGACCTTGCTAAACGAAGAACTGAGCGATGAAAAAAAAGTCAAAATCTGTAATGTGTCGGCGAGATACTATTGTTGAATGTTTACGACTGATGACGTCTATTGTTGGGCAGGAATTTTTTTAAAATCTGCTGCCAATCCATAACCTTTGGCTGAATTTAAGCTAAGTTTGGGCTGTTGAATTATTTCGAGGTGTTCTTCAGAATACTTAAGTCCAAATATGGATTAGCAGCAGATTTCAAAAAATTTTAAATCTGCCTGTCCAACAACTGATCTGACGTCATAAATTGAAAACAATAGTGCTAACAATCTCAAGACCTATGACAGATTTTAATTTTGTTCCTGGTTTAGAAAGGTCTATCGATTGATAGATACTTTAAAGCGTCAACATCTCGCTTGTATATTTTCTTTTATCGTGACATGTTATCATTTTCTGGTGATAAAAAGTTTTATGTAAGTTTGACATTATTAAATTCCTAAGTTAACCCTTTGTAAAGTGCTAGTCGGGCTAGCAAGATATGCACTTTGCTAGAAAGAGTCCGGCTGGAAACCGTTGGAATATAAAAAGTGCCGCTTTTTATGTCAATGGTGTTTTTGAGATTCTGTTTTTTTTCATAAATAAGGTTCTTGATGACAAATTTTGTGCATATATACTCGTTGTATAAACAAAAAAATTACCCATTAAAATGGGTTGTTCTTAGTGATGACAATTAGTAAAAAATATTTGGCCAAAAATATGTGGTACACGCGCGCTCTAGTGCTAGATCTTCAAAACGAAAAAAACTACCCTTAATCAACTCCATGCATTCGCAAAACCGGAGTAACTACTGCACGGTACAGTTTTCAGCTACAAGGACGAGTTCAGAGCACTGCTTTGGCAGAGCAGGAAGGGTAATTCTGATGTGCTCGCAAATTTAATGCAATGCTCGAATGCTCGCACAAATTTTTGGTTCGTGCTCGCATTGTGTTTTACAATGTGCTCGAATGTTCGATTTATTTTAAAACAAAAAAAGGCTCGGTCTCGTATAAAAAATGGGGATGCAGCCGGATGCTCGCATGCTTGCAAGAGGCTCGCCAAAAAAAAGGACCATCCGGCCGGCCGGGGGCCCTATAGTACTAGCAGTATAAGTAGTGCGCACAGGCTAACTCTTAAAATGAAAAATAAATTAGAAATACAAGCTAAAAATGGGGGTATGATAACCACAAGTCCAAAAAGTAAAAAAGTTTGGATGTATAGTGCGCATGCAAATTTATTTTATTTTAGCAGCCAGACAAAATGAGCCTGGGTGCGACTTTGCCTAAATTTAGACACTAAGCTACTAGCGGAGCTTCAATAGCGTGAGGGACCTGGTGCTAGCCGAAAGCAGTCGTTCTGAAAATCGAAAGCATCTGTGAAGCTAGTGTCTCTTTCATTTTTGTATTCCAAAAACTACTATAATCAAACAGTTTCAGATGTTAATACATGGTTGCTTAGCTGAGACCAGCCATGCCAGATGCCTTTTTGTTTGCCGGTTTGGGGAGTGCTGCTGTTTCGGCCATATTTTATGCTGTGTATAGGAATCGAGAGGGAGTGCTCTTAAAACTACAGGTAAAATTTGAAGGGTATTATTTAATTTAACGCAGCGATTTCTACTAAAGGTAAGAACAAGGAGTGTTCGAGCTAAGTGAATAAGTCGATAATGAAATGAACTAAATGTTCACGCGATTCGATTCGTTTGAAAAACAGATGGTTTAAGCACGTTTTTAGCAAGCTCACTTTTACAAACATTATAACTGTTAGCTTTATTTATTCAGTATTAGATACAGAAGAAACAGTTTCAATTTTGCTCAATTGTTTTAGGATAATTCTTTACATCGTTGCAAATAATCTGTTGGCAATGAAAGGTTTCGAACCGCGAGCTGGATCTGTGACTGTCACACGCTGCAGCTTGAACTAAGCCAAGCATACAGTATTTTTAAACAATTCAGTATTTGATGGTGTTATTATCGCTGCAGAAAAAGGAGCTGCAAAAATCTCTTTTAGTAATCAGTCTGAGAGTAGTAAATCAGCTGATTCAAAGCCTAAAGCCTGACTTTATAGTTTTCAAATAACTGCATACTTATAGACCTTATAAGGCTTGTTCATAAATGGCATCAGTCTTAGTGTTCTTTTTTTCTATTCTAATTAGCAACTAGCCTCACTTTTGAGTTAAACTTTCAAAAACAAGACTAGTAGGGCTAGTTTGAAAGGTGGGGGGGGGGGGGGGGGGGGT
>JANVCF010142526.1:0-11563 GCA_025388745.1 Hydrozoanthus gracilis
CATCAACGCAGAGTACAATAAATGGAAAAATTCCCTCTAAATCTAGCCCACTCCGGGTGGACGCCATCTTTGTTATTATTGTTGTCTCTGCGGTCGAGCGAGCGCTGGCGGCCTGTGGCTGGGAGTTTTTTAAATTTTGTAAAGAAACCCGCTGACAACATGCAAAAATTATTGCGCGCGTTTCAGAATACACGGATTACTTGGAATAACTGTTCGTTTGAAAATAAAATCGAGATATTCCGGATTATTCCAAAACGTATTCTTATTCCGGAATAGACCCAAACGAACGCGCCCTTAGCGTCAAGAATTGTTGACTGTCAATAACGAAACACCTGGCTGACGGGATATTGATTCTTCGTCGCTTAAATTTCAAGCTATATTTCTATGCTGCTTTGATATTTTTTCCGTTTATATTTAACGCACACATAATAAGATACTACTTTAAATAAAGTTAAAATGATGGACGCGAAAAAAAGAAATCCAGCGAGAATGCTGCCCACACGAAATACATAAATTCGTAATTAGTTCCTTTTTGCCACATTCCTGCTTTTCCACTAGTCGAGTCCCTTACTTAACGTGCCGGTGCTGTATCACGGAAAATTGGAAAGAAGTTAATTTGCATAACAGTTCTGATTCGAAAGGAAGTATGTTCGCTTTCTTCGGATACCACAGTGTCTTTATATATGATCATATTTCTAGACACACTCTTGCTTAGCAACTCCGAGTTTTATGAGCGATTGATTAGGCAATTTTCAGGCTTAAAGTGAAAAGTTAATCTCAAATTTTTATAAAGAAGCTGACAATAAGTTTAAGCGGAAACTAAAAAGGTCAAAAACTCTATGTATACCCATAACTCCACTTAACAAGCAAAATTTTCAAAACTAGTTGGGTATGTAGAAAACAACATGCAGTGCTACAAGCCTCTAGTTAGCTAAATTGTATACACAAACAATAACAAGTCTTTAAGACATGTCGTTTTTCCCCGTTTACAGGCTTTTTGCTGGCTAAGGGTGAACCGGCTGCAAAGCATTTTTTACAATAAGTTGATGCCAGTTTTAATTGCTCGTACGTGTAATACGCTCAACTCCCGGTGTTTTCCAGCAGTTCACTGAAGATTTAATATATATATATCATGGAACAACAAAGCAATTATAAGATGAGAGTGAAATGAACTACAATTTCTCCCGTGTTTCATTGCATTCTTATTGCCCCAAAAGATTAGTTTCTTTTGGCTAAAAGATCGAATGAAGAAAACTTTTTCGAATTTATGGTTTCTCCTTCAGAAATTGATATTAAACACCTGATTAATTTGTACCATGCAAGAACGTTTCAAAGTTTTTTTTTTTAATTAATCATGCTCTCGTTGAGTTCCCATCGGGATAGGTTAATGTTTTGCTGTTTTGTTGACTGATTTGAAACCAAGGGAATTAGTTTCGAAGCACGTCCAAACTGAGTATTATCCCGTGCGGACTCGGCAACTGAAGTCACCTGGCTTTGAATAAATTACTGACTAACGTTTTGATTACGAGCTCTATTTATAGGGGAATCACTATCAGAAGTTGAAACTCCCGACAAAACTGTACCTTTGTTAATCTTTAAAGCAGCTTAGGCTGAATTTTTATGATATTAATTTTAAAGTAAAGGATTGTTTGTAAAAACGTTACTTAAAAAAAAAAAATTGGGGTCAAGACTATCTAAGCAAGTTGCCTGGTGACAAAAATGATTATTTCGTATTGCATTGTTTAAAGAACACTCAATATCTTGCAGAGAATCTTGTCCCTACAACCGAGAAGCGGCAACCTTTGCACTTTTTCTGTATTTTAACATTATAATTACATTAATTGGATTAAATTAGATGTTTGAACTGCTTTTTTGCGCGCAAAACACGTACATGCAAAAAAGAAGAGAAAATAAACTCACCTCTTTTACTTTTAGTTAGAAAAATTTGAAAACGTTTGTCATTGGTATCTAAGTGTTCAAGCGATTGTGCCTTTGCTTCAAACTCCCGCTATGTTCTTGCCTTTGCTTTCGGTGTCACAATAATATTCACCACCGGAAACAACGACAGTGAAAATTAGAAATTTAATTAAATGCTTGACGCTATTGAAAATATTGAAAATAGGAACACAGGGTACCGTAACGCACACAACAAAAAATCGTCTCTTTAGTCTGTCTTGGAAACAGATATATTTGGCATCATTTTACTGTATATCAGTAGATTCGATATAAAAGAAAAGTGTTCTTGTATGTTAACACAAAAGAAAGGCTGCAGCCGTTTTTACCGTAATTTCATAGCTCCGTGTTCTTCTTGTGATTATGTGTTCAATACTAATCAACGATGCAGCAGTAATTTAGAGTCAAGAGTCGATCAACGTGGTTTGTATTTCCTGACATTGCTATGGCCGACCATGTCTCCACAGTATATTGCAAATAGACCACTGTTAAAAAATTGCCGAATTTATTTTAAAAGTATCCCTCCATTAACGACCGGATAACAGTGATTTATGTTTCACAGGAACTCCGCATCCGTATATTAACGACAATCAAGCAAGGTTATATTTCTTGTATCAACCTAGAACCATATTGCTTTGGGTGGATCTGCTGTGAAGAAGTAACTCTGAGTAAGTAGCAACAATTTTTTATTCTGAGTAAAACTTTTAAAGCGGTGAAAGTTGAAGTTTATCATTCACACGCAGTTATTAGCATAAATGTCTCCTAAAGTTAAGCAAAAAGAACCTTTTGGTGTTTTCTATCTAACATCAATTCAAACCAAAAAAAATTAAGAAACGTATGTTTATAAGTTCATATTAATTAACTAAACTAACATTATTATAAAGACGTATATGTTTAGAAAGTACATCACTTCTAATGAGACTTTTTCCAAAACCTGTTCGAAGTGTCTTTCATATTTCCACTGTGCATTTTTTCATGACATCACCAGAATAGTCTTTGTCAGTACTTCCGTGGAAACTAAAAATTGAAAATTCAGTTAATCGGAACAAAACGAACTTCAGAATGTCAACGAAGAAAGTTTTTGCGTATCGCAAAATGATTCAGCGAGTTTCGAAATTAAATAAAATACTCGGTTCAAAATTTTCCAAAATCACCGTGATTGGTTGGTTGTCTCTTAGAAAAAAAGTAAGGTATCAATTTTTTGAAATGCTGAATCTTTGTGGCAACTCTTGATTTTCGAGCTTCAAGACGTGCATCCCGCCGCAGTAGTTAAGATTAAAAACGCCTAGGTAATATGAAAATATGTTTACATTATGCTCTACCGCTTTCAGCGTTTTCAGCAGAATAAGAACAAATTGGACAGAATTGTGCTTTAATTTAAGTACTTGTTGTATCTATATGAAAAAAAGCTATGCGTTTAGTGATAAAATTTTGCTTTTGTTACTGGAGCCCATATATCTTCAAGTATCCATACAGTTCCTCTATGACTATAGCTGTATGATTTATGTTGACAACTCAGTATCAACTTGTTAAAAGCTTCACCCACGCCAACAATGATTCATCAAATTTAAAACCTGACAAAAGAATTGGAAATGGTGTTATTAGAATCAATCGAACTCACTACGATCAAGCTTTGCTTAAAGCCTGTTCTCATGAAAGTATAGCATGTAAACCTTAAATCAACTAATCTTTGTAATCTTTTATTATTTGTCTTTGAGCATTCGAATTATCAATGTTATGGTAATTTTATTCTATACATTTTCTTGTTAAACTCTTTTCTTGCCACTTCTTCACTGAAGAAGACACCATAGTAGTGTCGAGATGTGTTGGCAAACTTTAAAATGTCAGTGTGTGTTTCCTTAAATCTATTTCTGTTTTGCTGCTTTCAAGACCTTTTAGTAGGTCATCAGCAATGAAAGAGACATAATAAATCAATTGGAAAAATCAATTAACCCTCTCAGTCCAAGTCAGTTATCAACAGCTCACTTCTTCTTACTTATCACAAACAAAGCAGGACATTGTTAATGAGAAAATTAGAGTTACTAATGAGGATGAAAAGTTAAGTTCTCCCAAAAGTGTGGGATCTGGTTGAGAGAACTTTCCGACACAACTGGAACTTTCCGATACAACTGACACCCTTATTAATTTTGAGTACTTTTGCTGTAATTTTTTTATGTTTGCTTGTTCTAAAAAATTATGTGTGCAAACTATTTTTTAGATAACATAAAACAAATTGTTCGTTAAAAATTTAATATTTTTTATTTTGATTTCACTTAGTAGCCAATCGAACTTTATCTTTTCGTGATGAGATGATTTTGGATTCGTTTGATTGATGAGACATCATTTCATCACTGGAAGGTAAAACACTTATAAATCTCCTCGCAGCCATGTAACGTTCTCTGTTCAATTAACCTACCAATTTGTTTTCATTATTTCAAATTTAATTTAAATCTATAAATCTATAACATTTGTAATACTCAACTGTAACGAGTGAGAGAATTACGGTAAATGAATTAGCTGTTAGTTTACATCATTATTCATAGAATATTACATGCGAGCATGAGAAATTAAACTTCAAGTGGACAAAAGAGGCATCACGATGATCTCGTCCCCAGATCACGTTTTGGCGCTCCTAGAAGAAAAATGGGCTCGTTTCCCCCTTCCCGAGCGTGTCGAACAAAGACTTAAATATGAGTTTTTATTTGTGCCGAAATGAGCTGGAAAAATAATGAAATGACGTCACTAGCGACACGGTGCAGGCGCGAACATATGAAGTTTATCTAACAGTGAAATCATTTTTACACGAGAATATATTAAACTTCATATGCTCCATATAGATATCAGTATTTATTTTCGCCGAAATGAGCGGGGAAAACAAAGAAATGACGTATACGTTAGCGATATCTTCACTAGTGAGCTAGGATATAGCAAAATATCTCACTCGTATTGCGGATGTAGTTTTGTATGAAACTAATATAGTAAAACATTCATTTCTCAGTATATGATAAAGTATAGTTATATTGCACTAGTTTATTCGTATCTTTGCGCTCTCACCCTCAAGGTGAATACTTTGTAGCTGTTTCGACAATTGCATGTAAAGTTTCAAACATGTTTATTTCTTGTCTTTAATACAATTACAAAAGCAAATATTTACTTCAGTATTGTACTAGTGACTTGAGATTTTAATTCCAGACACTTTTCTGTTTTTGTTCTTTTTTCTACCATGGAATACATGTTTTAATCATTTAAGTTAAAACATGTATAAGCTCCTAGCGACTAGCGAGTATAAAGGTTACATACACAAGCACTTTCCAAAGTGTTCTCTGTTTATCATTTACCTTTAAAGAGTTCATTTTCAGTTAAGCCGGTTGAAGTTACTAAAATCCTTCGTTTACCAACTGCCTTTATGTGAAACATAAAAACAGTCGTGATCTTCGTCTTACAACTTTGTCACTGGCTTCAATCCAAAAATAATCGATGGTAACACTTAAAAACATACAGTAATTCAAACAACACGAGGTTTTGAAAATATATTCAATTTGTAAAAGAAAAATTTTAGAGCTTAAATATAATAAAAACAGATAAAATCTATTTAAAAAAGTTATACGGTTTTTACACGTTAAAAATTATAAAAATATACATTTACGTTTCGCTTTCTCTTGTGGAAGGCTCAGTCATCAGAATGATAAGAAGATAAAAATGCTAGCGGATAAAAGTGAACAAAAACTAAATAAAAAAATGAAGAAGCTATTGCTCGTGTGCTATAAAGGGAAAGTACAATAGCACAGTAAATCAATGCAGTAAGATTTTCTCAATTGATTTTTTAAAGTAAAACTGAATTTGAAAGAGTCATCTCTATTAAAATTTTTTGGGATGTCTTTGAATTTCGATAGCTTCCTTTTGCTGTTGCTTTCTTCTTCATATTTTTCTCTGACTGGAGGTCGGATATTGAACATTGCTCGATCTTGTAACTTTTACGAAGAAAACATACTAACGTCTTCTTTCCTTTCTCGATCATTAAAAATTTGCCAATAAATTCGTTTTGATTTTTGAATTTTTGTCTCATTTTTCTCAGTAAAACTTTCATTATAGACTTACGTAACTTTCGTAAAATATGTAGTATTTTTCGAATAAATGCCTTTGTTTACAAACGACAAACACATTTGTTTTTCATCTGGTTAGGCTGTATCGTTTTCTGACACGTGAAACTAACGATATGCAGATTGAAGTTGGCGGAAAAGCAATGAACGAATGAAAGTTTACTAAATGGAATATTGGGGAGTATGTCGGTAAATAAATTTCGAGCTTGGCAGATATTTTTGACGCTTAAAGCTGCGGAACATTATTGTATGTACATTTGAGTATTCATAAACACACAGCTTAAAGACGTTTCTCAGTTGAAGAGAAGGTCGACGTTCCAAGTAATTGGTTTTTATTTTACTTAATTTTACCATAAATAAAGAATACTATAGCTAGTTCAAAAAACAAAGAATCTGATGACCAAAAAGAAAGTTTAATTCGGCTCTTTTCAGTTCTTTTACTCAACTTATTTGTTTACCTCTAAGTAGAAACTACTGCAATGTTGTCTTTCTTATTGCATGCTAGTATCAACGATTTGGGCATGTGATGAATGCCTTAACACCGTGTTTATCTTTTTTTCTCAAAATGGTTAATATACTAAAGGATTGCTAGACATTAGTCATGTGCATTCGTCATATCAAAAAATCTATCTCTTGATACTTTTAGTGGATAGACGAATGCGACAATTTTGTTTCTTTGTTTTTGCCATGTAGTTGCACATTGTCATGCAAATAAAAAATTAAATATCAAGTTACAAACATAGTTGCTCGGGGCAATAAACCATATCCCTACACGAAAATTTGAAACATCGCAATTTTTTGGCAAAACTTATTTTATTACTGAGTTGCTCGGGAGGCCATTATTGCACATTATCAACTAAGAATTTAAATGTCAAGATACGTAAACAGTTGCTCGGGGCCATAAGCTAGTTCCTTACACAAAAATCTTAAAACATCGCATTTTTTTTGTGGCAAAGTTTAACTCTGCATGAGTAATGCTCGGCTACAACTTAATAAACAGACTGAACTGAATACAATACTCATTACAATGGAAACTATACAGCTAGTTTTATACGTTACTTTTTATCATGATTATAATAGGGCAGCTGGTTATTTCTATGGAACATAATATCACAATTATAAAAATTCTTTTTTTTATCAGTTCTTCGATTCTTCTTTATTCAAAAATCTGTAATCGTTGTAAAGCTTCACAGCTTTTAGCCTTTTCTTAATTGCTTTTCTTAATATTCCATTTTGGTTCTTGTATCGCCTTAGGAATCTTGTAGCCCCTAATTACTTAATGTAGAATTTGAAAAAGCAATATGTTTGTTTGGACAAAACAATGGTCATAAATACCACCGAGAACTGTGTTGGTTTGTGGCTCAAAATACTTTAATAACTCATACTGTGAGAGATGTGAGAAGCATACCGATGTAAGACAAAATTAACGTAAAATAAATGGAGCACTACGCGAGAATCCATTTAACTCAGTCTCTTTAGTTACTAGAATTTAGAATAATAACTTTACCAGTTTAGGTTTTCAAGTATTAGCGACAACTTGTCTTTTGAGCCCTTGTATGGAATCGGGAATCAGATATATGAATTGTATGTACACGAGCAATACTACACAATAATCTACTTTTATTGATAAATACAGACAAAATGGAACGAAAACCTTCTAAAACAATAATTCTTTGTCTAAGCCGCCTTAGGATGCATTATAGACGCCCAGATGAATAAAAGGAAATTAATCTTTTATCGTTGTTCAATATTTCTTCTTTGCTTTTATGATTAAACAAGTTGGAAAAGTATTTTTTGAGCGGAATGCTTTAAAACCTAGGAGACAAAGTGCTATATAGACACGTTCATAATCAATTTTGGACAAATACTTTGAGTTGGCTATTAAGCAAAAAACCCCAACAAGAACTCTAGAAGGGATTTAAGTCTGCTTGAAATTTGTTTGCTGTTGAGGTATGTTACTCGAATTTTTGTCATAACTTGAAATTTATACAGAAAAACTGTATATGTTGCTGAAATTGATAGAAAACACAAAACAGTAACTGTTCATCAGCAGGATGCCCTAACTGTGTGCAATTTCACAATTGGTTTCGGCTCCATTAAATATCACTTACTTGGTCTTTCTGATAATGTCACCGGCGATAAACCCCGCCGTGTATTTTATTTGCTGCATGTACTTAAGTTTCTCTTATATATGTGTCTATCGAATAGCATGCAACTCTGATTAGGGAAAAGTCCATTTTCATTGTGTAGCTGATAAAAGCTATAAAAAAGAAAATTTGTATTCATACACTAGTTTGCAAATTCAAATCATATCAATTGAAGAGACCAAGTATAAGAGTTCTTTAAAATAGAACAAACAGCTACCGTTTGAACATTCCAAATTGACACAGCACGTTTAGTAATATTGAGCCATCTTGTAAAGGCTTGGAGGTAAGGCACGAAGATTGAAGACTGAACACATTCGGGTTCAGTATTGACCAAACATTAATATTGAGGTGTGATAACCAGTTTAGAAGTATACTCTATTTTGTTAGTTACGTCTTATTTATGCATGAGCCAAGGCTGAATGTTCCTAAGGTCATTCCCTAAAAAAACCCGCACAGAGATTTTGTTTCAAACTTTGTCAGGTTGTTCCCTTGTATATGTTGACTCCGAAAACGGAATAAAAAATGAGGGTCACCAACTTCGTTTTGGAGTTAAAGAGTGTCAAATTTATGCCACTTTAGTCAAAAAATGCCAACATCGAAGTTTTTTGTCCGACCGCCAATAACAAACTATCTATTACTGATGTACACTAGGGTGACATATATGCTTATCACTTCTTATCACTCGACTAAGGTACGCACTTAAGGGGTCTTTTCAACTAAAATCGTTAGGTAACATGATTAATCAGCGTTAAAATTACCTTATTCCTAGTTGAAAATAGTAAAAAATGACCCACCAGAAGGATTTCAATGATTCAAATTCTTTTCTTTCTAGTTCTATCGATAGATTTTGCTTCATCTTTTAAAGTTGTCTTGTTACAAAATTGAAAAAGAAAAAGGAGGGTCCCCGATTTCAGTTTTTAGATATTCAGCAAAATAGGGTATTTAGCTTCAAAACGGTACTGTCTGCGAGGGGCCTGGGGCGAGTGTGGTCCAAATGAATGAAATCGATTACATGAACTGTTAAGCAACATTGAGCCATTAGTGAGAAGTTTAGCACGAATATAAAATTTATGAAAATGAGCGTAAGGTCCTTAAGAGTCTTTGCCTGTAAGAACCGGGCATCGCCAGCCGAAAATATTACTTTCGAGATATATTTTTTTTGTTTTTGCTTAATGAAACACGCAAAAATCACACCCAAAATGTATGAGTTGCAGTGTGTTTTTATTTAATCACCCGAGAAAAAGTCACCTGTTAAAGCATACGTTTATAGATATGATCTTGTATGTTTTGTAAGAATTGCATGGTTAATATTTTAAAGGCACAAGACAAAGACGATAAACTCGTGGAAGCGACTTACTATATCTTTTGTTATCGATCATTCGATGTCTTTGGTTTGGAGATAAAGGAAAGCCTTTTGTTTCATTTTTATTCTACTTCTGAATTGGCTTAATTAATTATTTCTTACAGTAAAAATCGATAGCTTCCTCTTAGTGGCAGCAGCTAAAGATGTATCGTGCTGCCTGCTTCACAGCCAGACTAAACCTCCGGAGTATACAATAAATACGGTAATTTGAAATTGAAGCATCAGTCATCACCGCAGGCTACGAGTTGATGCATTTTTTTTAAATCTAATGTCTTTTAAAAAAGATGTTGATTTTGGATGTGACATGAATGGCAAGCAGAGACTCTGCGGCAGTTCGGCAAATTAATTGAAAGCGCAAAAAAAAAGGTTTACCATCTGGTGGTAAACGTCGAGTTTTTTTTCTGTAGTCTAAACCTTGTCATTTGCTACCAGAAATAAAAGATCCTTCACGTTAGTCGACTATAGCTAATCTTCAATTGCAATTTGTTGGAGTTCTATGTATACACTATATATATTTATATTGTTTCTAGGTTATATTTTAATAACTAAAACTGTCTATGAACACAGCTGCTCAGTTTTCTATCATAGAAATTCATGATGAATACGTCCTTGTTGTCATTCTTGTCGCAAAAGCAATATGATATATACTAGCTTCAGTCGTTAGAACAATTTACCATTTTCTGCAAACTTATCCCACGATTGACAGGCCCTAAGACAAACTAAGAATCTACAGAGTCTTTTAATGTATAATCTGCTTTTCGTAAAACACTGTACAAAGCTAACATGCAGTGGAGAATCGAACCGGGCTACATACCAACTTTTAAAAGGTCGCTAGTCTTTCGGCGAGCTTGCCTATAGAACACATCCCACGTCTACAGAGCATTTGGAAATTGCATGTTATTTGTTGTTTTTAAAATTTATGTTCTTTTTAGATTCATTTTATATAGTTTTTGTTGAGCGAAGCTGAAGTGAAATGCAATAAAGTTGACATAGGTTTAAGCGCCCGCAATTTTAACCAAAGTTTTCCGCCTTCTTCGAATTGACGGCCCTCTTCTCAAGTTCTCCCCAGTAAAAATAATTCTCCTTCTCAACTGTACCATTCTTGCCATTCTAGATGAAGGCTTCTCCATCTCAATATCGATCTTATTTCCATTATTAGTCTATGTTTCTGTAACCGTAGAAAACTAATGAGCCGGGGAATGGTCCACCCGACTTCACCAGAACCACTTTGGCGAGCACGTTTCAGAGTTATTCCAAATAGGACCTCGGGCCACCGTAGAAGTTTACCCACTATTCATACTTTGCTCTGTTTAGCAAGGCCCACATTTTGCCTGTTTCTGCGTCTCGCAACTAGGACGAGGGGTTGGACTTTGGAAACAGTCATGTTGTTTAAGGTGATAAATACAAATGTGCATGGTAACCAAGTCAAAACTTGTCGAATCATGAAAATAATCTTCCACTCCAAAGAAAAATCGAAAAAATAATTAAGGACATAACTATAAGTGTAAAAACTCCAGATTCGGAAAAAATAAGTCTCGACTCCAACAAAGCACTTTAGATTTTCAAATAAACGACCTCACAACGTTTAAGGGAAATTTCATGGATCATTTTCAGTGAACTCTGTAAGAAACATGTTTTATATTTATCACTAAAACCGAAAAGCCAAGTTTTGTTGCCCTCTTCTTGTTTGCCGAAATTGCTTCTTGTGTTAAAAAAAAAACAAACTTCCTCGATTGTCTCTAACTAACGGGAAACACGAAGCCATTCTGACTACCGCCTCAAAATTAACTGTATCTTAGTCTTGGATCCTGACAACGTGAGTTACGAGAGCCTATCAGAGCGGAAACGGAAGTCGGTTGTTTTGGTAAATATTTAAAACACCGTCAACACGAATCCGGATAATTTTAAATCCGCATATATATGCACAGGGAGTTCAATCGTGGCGTTCGCAAAGACAATAAACATTTTCATCTACATGAACAATAATATGGGCTCAAATT
>JANVCF010142637.1:0-11558 GCA_025388745.1 Hydrozoanthus gracilis
TTCAGAACTTCCACCACTGTGTGGTTCTACCTTAGGTGTTCGACTTTAAAGTGTGTTCATATTGTTTTTTAAATGTAGGGCTTAGCTCATATCTGAAGATTAACTGCTGAGCTGTGATTGACGAAAACAGCGGTAAAAGGCGCGTTTCAGCGCAACATTGAGATGAACGCGGTTAGAACTTAATTTTCTGTTTTTCAGTTATTATACTTAAATAATTTGACGGCTTAATTTTTCTTTATTGTTACTAGAAATGAGAGCTTCCAAAATGGTTTTTGATAGGCCATAATACGCGAGAATTATCACGGAGATAAAAAGCTAAAAATTCTAAAAAGATAAACTAATAACATTTTTTCGATGTTATTAGAGATAAAAAAGATTTCAACTCTAACCGCAAACTGATCCGCTCAAATGCCGATATGTTGCAATAAGTCACTTATCTATATTATACTTTCTGTTCAAATGCTCTTTTTATCAATAATAAAAGGAAGAGAGTGATTATGCAAAAAAAAAACACTTTAAATGATAAAAGAGACGGATTTCTCTTTTGGTTTTATTAAAAGGTCCGAGCTCACATCTATTTCGCCATTTTGTCTATAGCCTAGAGATGCCTATCATTTCCATAGAATCCCCAATTTTGCATTAGCTTTAAAATAATTGATCATATCCAACTTATGAAGTTTTAGAAGATAAAAAGCAAAATTTGCTATTCGAAATGGAATTGATTCAGTTTTTTAGCAACCAATATGAAAAGTTTGCATAATCTTGTAGGATTTCAAGATCATTAGCAAAGTTTAAAGAGAAAATGGGAAAAAATGGGATTTGTTACTGTGAGATCTATCAAGATCTATAACTTTTACAGTTTAAGAGAAAATGGTTGCAAATAAAATTAATATAACGAAAGTTCCTAAAGCTTTCGATATGCCAGTCTGTATCAACACCCTGTCTAAAAAAACCTAGAATCTTAAATCATTTTTTTTTCAAAGACCTCTTAACTTTCCAGTCTTTAAATTCCGCCCTAATTTTTGGCAAAGTTCAGTACAAAAAAAGCGTGCTCTTCACTTTTTTTTACTTTAACTTCAACGCTAATAAACAAATACCCTTAAAAAGAGAGCTTATTGCTTCAGCTTTGACAAAGCAGAAAAGCTTCAAATTTTACCTTCCATAGGTTACATATCGATTTTCAAGAAAACGTAAAACGTTCCTAAGATCGATATAAATAATTATATAATATATAAAACGCATTAGTTTACCTATATGAATGTACTTTAGCCGCTTACTTATTTTTTGTTTGCGTCTCAGTGTGACAATGTGAATTATTTTTCTAAGTTTAACCCAAATGCGTTCCTGGAGAGAAGCCAGTTGGACACTTTGGTAGAAACAGTTTGAACCGTATTTTAATTCATGGCAACGTGAAAGCTTTGGGATGTTTCGCTCACCTGAGGGTTTGTTTTGCTTTAAAAACAAGGGTTTCGATTAAACAAGTTATTTTCGTTACCAGTAACTGTTGAAGAAGTAAAGAATTTCCTTTTAAGGCGCAGCAGGTCCGACGGGATGCATAATCAAGTTTTAAACAAATTTATTGTCTAAGTTAGAAAATACGACATCCATTAACCTGAGAGCAATGCTTAAAAGGCTTGTATTTTCGAGTGAGTTCCTGTTTTGATTAGTCTTTGGTACTCTCGCAATACGATTGCAAATGAAAGCTAGAGATTAACTGTTAAATTTAGTAAAAGCTGTTTTGTGTGCTGTTTTGAACTGTTTAATGATTTTCGCATCACATACCTACTAAAATGCCAAACGATAATTAACGGATTTACGAGTAAATAAAACTATACGAAATACTTTAGTTAGTGTTTCTGGACCCATATTGTAGTGAAGAGCCTGCAAAAGTTTATAAAATGGCCAAGACCTGCTCGTTGGTGCAAATTTCAGTCATACTTATTGTGGTGTTTGTAGGCGTTCAAGAAGTTATAGGCATTGGGTTGGCCACTCATGGCGGCGGACAGTATGGCCGGAAGCGAGCTCTTTCAAGCTTAGAGAAAACAAGTTTTGGTCGGGTACGTTTCTAAGCGCTCCTCGATTCTTTTACCAGTTTGTATCTAGGTTATCGCATCGGTCCGAGTTAAACTTAGGGATTTGAAATTTTACGAGTGTTTTCATTTGATATGAACTGAAAACACTAATGAAATAAATCCAAATTTCAGGAGGAATCATGCGATTACTTGTTTATGATGTCGAGCCTTTTCGAGGGCATAATGCTTCACTTCTCGCGTTACTGACACGAGGAAGTGTTGTTTTAACAAATTTTATTTATCTCAAATTTGCTCAGGTTGAAAATTTTTGAAATCTCTGGAAATATTCAAAAACTTTGGAAAATCGGTTTAAAAGCGCTTCTTTGGCATCTTTTTACGATTTTCAAAATATTCGGAAAATCTTCGAAGTATGCACCAGCGGCCAATCAGCGCCAAGTAGTTTTGCCCCGAGTTAAGAAAAAACGCCAATCAGTTTTGCTCTCTGTGTTCTAGAGAAAGAGACAATGTGTCGAGAAACCAACACGTATTTTTTTTTAAGAATGGAAGTACATAGCGAAAATTTGAAAACAAAAATTAAACAAAAACTTCCAAACAACAACTTCAAGCTTCAAAGGAGAGCAAATGAGTCAAGTATCCGCTTTCAAGAGAAGAAGAAGTCATATAACTTGTTTATTGTATATTGTGGCTTAATTAATAACCAAATTAGATTGCTACGTTGATTGAAATGTTTTTTTAAAGGCTCAGTTCGTTACGTTGGCAAACAAGCTGTCAGCGCATCCGCTGTACTCTGACAAATGATGTTGTGACGATACACTTCCCATATCTAATAACTGTCCCTCGTGGGGGAGGTTTTGATAGTGGTGGATACAATCCGAGAAGTGAGTCGAGGTGTATTGGCTAGGTACAGTCCCTTAGGAGGATAGAACTTTGTTTTAGTATTTACCAAAACATTGAGATGAAATAATTGATTTTTTTTCGTAGAAACGATACAAAATTCGTTATCTTTCTATAGTTTTAGCATAAGAACTTGTGAGTTTCGTTTAATTTCTTCGTGGCTTTTTTCAAAGAGCACTCTAATGAATTTCAGTTCGGCAAATTCTGAAAGACACATATTTTGTTCTTACCATTAAAAACCTAAAAGCCAATTTTGTCGTCTCCGTGTTTTTTGGAAAGCTTCTTAGTTAAAAACATATTTCCTTGCCTGTAACTAACGAGAAATGTGACTAGTGACGCCTTTTTGGCTACCACTTCAAAACAAACTAATAGTCTTAAGGATATCAGAGTTACTGGAGCCAATCAGAGCGTGCGAAAATGAATAGTGATTGATTTAGTTAATACTAGTTTTACTTATTTTAAAGTGTTTAATCGATCAAAGAGCTATAGGTGTTGCTTGAATAATTAGTTAGCTAGTGAGTTAGTAAGGTGACTGACTTTTTGGTTAGCTATTAGCTAGTTAGCAGTTGGTCTGGTTTGTTAGTGCGATATGAAGATAGATAGTTACGTTAGTTGATTAGCTAATAAATTGGTCAAAAAATGAAAAAAGTTGTTTAGTAAGTTGTATAGTTAGCAAGTTAGTTAATCAATTTTCTTAATAGTAATTTTTTTTGTTCAGCCGTCAAGAAAACAGTCAAGCAAAAACAAAGTAAAGGGGAAAATGCCAAAAAATACAAGAAAGGCAAACAAAAAACAAAAAAAGTAAAAAGCAAAGTAGAAGCAGTTTTTTTTTTCGATGACTGGCGTACTACCAACAATGAGTAGAAAATAATTGCCGAATCCAAAATTTTAACAGTGTAGTTCTTCAACTTCCACAAAATTTTCTAAAAGTTCTAAAAATGCCTTTGAAACGTCTTGTAGCCATTTTCGATACTTTACGACGACTTCCGAATATCTCCGCAGATTTTCAGAAAAGTTTTGAAAATCTTTAAAACGCCTTAGAAACTAAGCTAAACCGTTGGCTGAAAATTTTTACAGACATTGCAAAGATTTCCAATACATTTCCAGCAACTTTCGAAGAAACCTGACAAATTGGTTGTGCAGCATTCAAGTTGAATACCTCGGAAAGCAGTAGATTATGTGTTCAAAGGATTCCTTTCACTTCATACCTTTCTCTTCGATTTAATATTTTAAACTTATAAATTTTAAATTTTTAAATTTTTCAGCCTTTTACCATATATATCAAATTGTAAATTGCTGCTAGATAACTACTTTATACTCTTGACCTTATTTCAGTATTGCTAGTATTAGACTCAATTTTATTTGTTATGGCTACACTCTTTTTCATTTTACAAGAACGTCGAATATTTCGACCGGGGTGAACGGGATGAAAAGATTTCCGTTTCTTGTGTGAAACTTAGAACGTGTAGAATTACGTACGCCCCATGTTCCTAATGAAATCAGATTGCACTGTTGTTGGGCATTATCATTAAAAATTCAGTCATGTTTGGCAGCTAAAGCGTTTTAAGACGGAAAGTATCATCTACAATCTATTTTATTAACCTTAACAAAGTTTTTTTTAATTAAGCAAATCGTCCAAGTACGGTTTGTTCAAGACAAAAAATTCCCAATCATTTTATCTTTAAAATCAAATTTAAAATCACATAAAATAAAGACAATTTGCTCTTTTATATCGTCCCTCTGTACTTACATCTTTAAAGTTGGTAAACGGTAAAAAATTCAAATGCAAATGAAAAAGTTTGTTCCCGCTATAAAATAGAAAACGAAATTGAAAGCTGGACTTGAACAAAAATAGCTTTAAAGTGTTCTTAAAAAAAGGTATTGTCATACATTTTGAAATTTAACCAATTAAACTGTATGCCGTGCAGGTAAATGTATTCATGCCTGAGTGTTCATTTAAGATATGTACATCGCTGTTTGTTCATTAAAAAAGCGGCCAATTGCCACGTAAAGACTCCCACTTAACGGCACGTATCTTCTGTCTGCTAAAATTTAATGAAACAACTTCTATCTAAATCCGATCAAAATCAAAGGAAAGACCGGCAAACTATTCATTATCTAACAGAAGCGTTTTCATTAAACTAAACATTGTTTTATATTTTTAAAAAATTGAATCGGTAGTAATATCACATTCGAATGCAATTTTATTCATTTTTATTTGGAAAACTCGGTTTTGAGTTTTATTAAAGCAAAAATCTCAATTTTAGAATTTTAGAGCGCCTACAGGTTTCAATAAACTGTGCTTATATATTTAAAAGTCCCCTTTTGGAGAACTCTTGAAACTTTTTGTAATAAAGGATCAACAAAAACAATTTGTTTTTCCTTTTGTTAGTTGGATTTTAACTAGAAAATTTTAGTTTTGGTACAGTATTGTTTTCCTAATGCCTACTAATTTATAGAGCTAGGTGTTACGTTTTACAAACAATGTATTGTATGCTTACTTACAAGTTATTTCAATTGTGGTATCTCTCTAAGATAGTATTTTCTATTATGAAATATTTCTTTAACTCGACTTAGCCAGCCATTGATTATGAAACACTCTTAACTTGCAAGGGAAAATTTCAAGCCTTTAGAGAATACTTTCTACAAATGAAAATCTCGTGTCAATTTGCTTTATCCAATATTTAACTGTTGTTGTTTCCTTGGCCTTTTGTCAAAGATTATTTCAAGCAGTTTTGAGTAAAACCCCTAAAATCTAAAAATAACACTCAACAAGGAGTTAAGCTAAAAGTTTTTAATTCACTTGCTTACGCACCCCAAAAGGCGTGGGGTCCAAGCACCTCACACAAAGAGTTACGCAAACTCTCGTAGAATCGAAGGGCCACAAGCACGAAAGTAAACCCAAAAAGCAGTTCTTTTCTCCAACAAACAACTTTCAAATCCTTCGGAAAACTGACTAGATTGGTCGTTTAAAAGTGTATTTGACATAAACTCGAGTAGAGCTGAATTTTTGTTACAGATAAGGCTCGAGTTAAATGAAAATGTGTTCCGCGGCTTTAACAGTAGCTACAATTGTGAAATTAACATTAAACAAATAGTCGGCATGGAGTCGCTGTGTGCTATCGCTTAAAACTGAAAACAGAGAAACGGATATCTAAGTTATTAGATACTATCGCGTGATGTTTCCGTAGTGTGCACACATAAATAATGAGACAGATTTTGTGTTGGAGAAGCATAAAGATAACCCCAACCGCCGTAAACGGCAGATACCTCAGGCAAACTATTCCTAAACAAATCGATAATGAACGGTGAAACAACAGTCTTTTTACTGCTTATATGCGCCTCAATGATGCTTTCTCGATACACCGATGCCGGGTTTCACGTCTTGGAACAATCAAAGAATGGAAAACGATCACAAACGCCGGTTAGTGTAACACTTCTTGGTGAATTCTAGCTCCGGGGAAATAAACGATTTAACTGCAAGAGTACATAGTTTTGCACGAGTTGAGTTACGTCTCGCATATAGAATCATTTTTTAGTTAAAAAGTCGACTTGATTTTTCGATACTTTCTATTCGCTGATAAAATCCAAAGGGCTTTTCTTTATATTTTCTGTACCATCTCTGCTTAAATGCAAAAACGAAAAGTGTGGTTTTTTTTAAAATTATTGATTACAGCGATCAAACTCACGTAGGGGAAAGATATGCAACACTGAGTAGAGGTTTGCCCTCAAACGTCATGCAGCTCAGAATTTTCTTCGTTGACTTTACTTAGCTTTTGTACCAAAGGAACTTAGAAGCAATAACAACTTATGTGATGACAAACGAAAGTTAACCCAGCCTGAGAATGAGGTGCTTGGGAAATAGTATACTGGTTAGCCTAGTTGGTAAGGTGCCAGTCTTTCGTGCGGGAGGCCAGGGTTCAATTCCCGGTGCCGGACCTTCACTCGGCGTCTTAAAACAACTGAGGAGAAGGTGCTGCCGTTGCTCTAACATCTGTAAACGGTTAGACCTTCGCGTCTTCTCGGATAAGGACTTTAAACCGTAGGCCCAGTCTCTCGATCTCCCATCGGGGGACTTAAAATTACCCACATCACTTGTCGAAAAAGAGTAGGGTGATCCTGGTGTTGTGGTCTTTCTTCTACTAACTGAGGGCAACTACTGAACATTACAGTGAGCCGTATATAGCGGACTATCTAAGACCCTCAATAGCAGAGTCATCTGTTAAACATTTATTAAGCGTCTTTGATCATATCCACATGGAAAAGAGCGCTACATAAATGCTAAACATTAAACATTAACATTATACGCCTTTGGTAAATGGTACTTGTAAAAGTTATCGATTTAATTTGACGATGGTGTCATGAAGGCAACGAAACGTCTTCCGATGTTTCTACCCGTAATTTTCATTGACTTCTACTTGGAATTTAAAAAAGCTTAAGGTCTGTTGACAATCGACCAATGTTGAAAAGCCTCAAAAGAACTACAACTATTTTAACTCGCACAATTCTTTGTAATTACTTCAGTTTTAACGTATTTTAAGTGACCGCATTGTTGCTGTATTTTGTGGTTGAGAATGATGTGATTAAGCATCGAAATATTCCGTTAAAAGTTTTCGAAAATTCGTTTCTTGAAAATCATATTTAGATTTCCGAGATGTTTATCTTCGGTCTTGCTTTTAAATTTCATCTTTTGATATTTACACGATAAATGAGCGAACGTTTCATTGTTTTCAAACTCTTTGATAAACACAAATAATGTTGCTTTTGTTGAAAAACAGGAAAAAAAATCAATCTGAAAGGGGCAATTTTAGTCGAAAATGTTGGTATAAAGTTCTAAATCAAAAATATTTGATTGCATTTAGAAAAGGCAAAGTGTTAAGCTTTAAAATAATGGTATTTACTCATTGTAAAGTGTAGATCAAATTTTTGCGCTGACGTCAGTTTTCAATCCAAGAATACGCAAAATTAAGGATGGCGACCTATACATTTACCCATAAATCCTAGCGCATAAACGTCTAAAATTGGCCATAAAAACGCAAAGAAAAAAACTATAAGCATCAAATTCAACATACAAAGTGCCGTTAGTACAAGGAAAAGTTTTACTAAGTGTTACCTTCCCTGAGCTTCTTATAGCGGTGTAAGATTCGCTAGGCATTATAAATTATTATGGGCCATGTCTGCAGCCACCAACTTTTTCAGAACGAAAATTTCCAAACAACTGTTACCAGATTCTCGTCACATCTTTCATCTCTAGCATGCCGAGTGTAGGTGTTTTTGTACGTTTATAGGAATACAAGTATGAATGATTTCCATATACGCATACACGTATATATACAATGCGAAACGGTGTATTTATGTATTAACAAGTTCTACTTACAATAAGTATGAAGGCCTCTTCCCCATATGATTTTACGTGTTTTATTTGAATATGTATGTACGGTATATATAAACACAATGGATAGGGTCAAAGTTTGATTGATGGTATAGTATGGACATTTTTTGTATTTTGAGAATAAAACATCAGTCAATCCCATTAATAAATTTTAGCTAAGATAAATATAGCGATCAAAGGCATCCTCAACAAGTTTGCTTGCTTACTTCTTGGGCTGCTTTCGTTTTTTAATTTTGTTAGCTTGTTTAGAATAACATAATACGTTTTACACAAGATTACCTAGTAAGTGTAAAGTATTAAATAGTAAAATAAATGTCAAGCAGTAGAATGGACTTCTATTTTTCAACTAAATCTAACCTTTGTTCTGCTGGATTACTACCTATATTTCATTAAAAAATAGAAATCATTTTATTTTTGTTTTTGCTTTGCTTTTTTATACCATTTCGACTCAAGGAGTCACGGGAGAACAGACAATAGGACACGAGGTCCCCTTCGAGGTCTACCATCCGGGACTTACGGTTTAACGTCTCGAAGAGGGACCTAACTCGAAAACTATTATTTAGACCCTAGGCACTTCCTTTCATTTATACCTCTACATTTCCTTCTCATATTACTTTCAAAACTTAAACATACCAACCAGCAATGAAATATAATATTTTTTCTTTCCTGTAAAAGATAATATGGACCTTCTCCTCATTTATTCTGGTACCCTGAGTGAAGATCCGGCACCGCAAATCAGTTTTTAAGTCGCAAATCAAGAAAAGGACTAGTCACGGTTCCTGGTTTGTTTTGCATAAGGAAATACTTCTACCCTTTAATTTTTGCATTTTGCGGCAAGGTTTTCACGAGTTGAATTTTTGTCAATGAAAACATTTGAAGTTGTTTGTTCCTAAACAAAATAAGATTGTACGGAGAAATGGAATATGAGCACTGTTTTCCCATTAACAACAGCATCACTTTTTGGTGGCTGATTTCTAAGGGCCCTTTGGCCTATTCCAACTGAGCTGTACTATCCCAAAATCAAACGACCAAACTCCCAACTTGCTCCGCAGCTCAGTTGGTTAGAGAGGCGTAGATCTCTTTCGTAGGTCGTGGGTTCGAATCCCACCGAGGTCAACCCATGGGGCTCTTTGTTTATACTGTAGATCAGTGAACTTTTGATTATAGCCCGTTCCAGTGGTAAGGCCTAACTTGAATCTATATATGTTGTCCTATTCCAACCATTCCAGTTAAGAAAAACTGTTGCAATTTCTTCCGGGTTTTCAGGGCGATGAAATATATCTAATCGAAATTCGAAACTCAAAAGAGTATTATCATTGATAAATGTTTTATTCGTAAATTCGCAAGAAAAATCAGCCACACCAATTGGACAATGTTTCCATGTATTCCTATTCCAGAATAGGCCCAAACAAACACACCCCAAAAACTGCATCTAATCAAATCTTTACGTCATTGTATGCGGTAATCATGTGCCTACGACGCAATATTTTTAAAATGAAATAAAAATTGCATGGATTAAACCTGTTTGATATTTTTTGCACAAAATCGCAAGTAATTGCTTTTTCCCTACCAATGATAAACTAATTTTGATAATCACGTGATGAGATATTTCCGAACAAATATGGCAGGCACGTAGACAGCATCGTTAGTGGAAAATAAGAGTATCTCTTTTGTCTAATGCAGATGATGACAATCTCGTGCGATATCGATCAGTATTCGATTTGCGAAGTAACCCAATAATTAAAAAAACAATTGTTAATTTCAAAACCTCCTGAAATAATCTCTTTTTAAGCTAAAAGTTCTTTTTGTAGATTATGAACAACTCCAAGAAAATCTCTTTTCAAATCTAATTGTTTTTTCCAAGTAGCGCGCGTTCCTGCAGATAGTTTCCTTCGTCTTCACAACACTATGATAAATAACAGTATAGCCATCACGTCAAATCTGGTAGATAAAGCCGCCTCTTGCATTGACTGGAAACCTCTGACGTAGCGGCAGTGAGTTGTGTGTGATTTGTTTCAAAAGATTCGTTTCTATTTGAAAAGATAACATTTTTGTTTCAAACAATATCAAGGGAATACTTCATTGATTAAAGTTATAACAATGTGACTATTATAGCCAGAACCCAATATTGTGACATTTAAAAAAAATTGCCCCTGTCTCACGCCTTATGCTACGCCACGTCACTCCTGCTACGTTAGCACTGCACGCTTCAAGCACAGCAAGAAAATGTTTTATTTCCGAAAATTACTATTCACAAAGGGTTCTATTTTCCATCTGGAAATTTTAAAAAGTAAGCTTTACTTGAATTCAAGTCTTTCAGCCCAAGCGCCAGTTTATCGGTTATAACTTGTCCTTACATATCTCATAGAAAACAGGTCATTCCTTAATGAGAAAAGGGAACCGATCAAACATAGAAAAATATAACAATTATAAACGAAACTTCCCTATATTGGTAAAAAGAAAAGTATGAGTTCTAGTTGAGAGAATTCGAATTTAGCAGTACTGGGATATTTGGCGTATTTGGGCCTGAAAGGGTTAACACAAACGTTAAAGATTTAAAAAGCTAATTGTTGATCAATGCAAAATCTTTTTACAGAGACACAAGGCAACAAGGAATTTGTGCTATATGGTAACGGGTTTCTGCAAGGATGTACTGTACACTCAAGACCATCCTAGTCGAGTGGACCATAACAAGTAATGATGAGGACTCAAGAAAGAACCAAGCGCGCAAAAAAACAAAAACTGGATACTTCTGATGTATTTTGAATCTTGTACTAAGATTTGATGGACAAGTTAAATGTTATCGAAACTCAATAAAATGCTCTTGTTTCAAATTTTGTTTTATTACTTCCATTGTTCCATCTTTGATTTGAAACCTGTGAATATGACATGAGTAAAAGTAGACCTGGAGCCACTACTCTCCTGCAGTCTGCGAACAGGTCTTCTCTCTGCTAAAAGGGTCTGCTTACCAACCTCGTTCCCAGGCTTTTTGCAACTGCTACCCAAGGAAAAAGCCCTAGGAACAAAGTTGCCTGGTTGCGGGCTATAATTACACATTTCCGCTCTTTGTTTGTTGAATTCCAGTATTTTACTTTTTATTTATTTATTTATTCATCATTATTTTCTTTAGTGGAAATAAATGAATAAATGGTAGAAAAGAAAAAAACATTGGAAATGACTTTAGAAAGCGCATGTACATAAAAAGTGAAAATAAATTTATAATGAAAATTTTAAAAAAT
>JANVCF010142748.1:0-11555 GCA_025388745.1 Hydrozoanthus gracilis
CTTTTGTTGATTGTTGATATTAATTGTAATCAATAGGTATAAATAAAATTTGTTGTTGTTGTTGTTGTTGTTGTTGTATAATATAACATTTATCGTTTCCCTTCAGTCAGATGTGAGAGAAAGGGCTTGTGACTTCGAAACATTTGTTTAACTGCATTGAAGCAAAAAAAGCGTATATCAAAAAAATAGGAGAAAAAACAAATTAGTTATTTGACGTTAAAGTTAAACTTACTTCTTTGGATTTTTAAAGTGTAAAACAAAATAGTACGTAAAAAATTTTCATCACAGTTTGATAACAGCTTTAATCTTTTCACCTTGATATCTGCTAGTTCAACCAGAAAGAAAAACGCCGTACAAATATAAAATTAACCGCTGCGATTGTAAAGCAATTTCCTTATACAGTCACTTGATGCGTGTGACGTCGGTGCCCGAAGTAGTTTGTAAAGAACAATATTGATTAACCGAAGAGCTATTAGTAGCAAAGGAAACAAACAAATGTTTTCCGAGAAACTATTATTTTTTTCTTTTCTTGTGTAACGTATACGTACGAATTCTGACGTCAACCTATTATCCTACTGCAAAACTATTGCCGGAAAAAGTGATAATGTATTTCTTAGTTTAAAATTAAACTTGTTTAGCATCAAACCCGCCCATTAGATTTATTTTATTGATTTTAAGTAGAAAATTTACCTTCAGAGTTCATGAATTTACATATAAATTGGTATTTTTGTGGCCACACAACTATGAAATAAGCCTGTAATAGTGTCAATGTCAGTTTAGAATTCTCAAACTTGATGCTAAGACGAATAAACTCCGCTTTCAGCTTAAAGATAACACTTCTTATGAGCTAATCTTTGTGTTTTTCGAAATTTCATTTTCGTCTCCATGGAAGTGAGTTGAAGGGTTAAACCAGTTCAGGAGACCAACCTGCTTCACGCTTAGACATAGATGCCTGGTTTCGGACAAAAAAGCGGCATTTTTACAACTGTATGATTTTCTTTGAACAACTAAACAAAAACCATAAAAAACATGCCGACTGCCCCCTTTAATTTAGTGGTTTTTCAACAGTCACAGTCGAGGAAGCTACAAGTATATCATAAGCCACCGAACGAGTAAACATTAAAGACACGCGTTGATTATCAGTTTTGCTCAGACCATAGGTTGGTCTCGGAAAGTTTGTTGAAGTAATAAAGTTTCATGCACTCGGTGATATGATCAAAGAACCGTTTACATCTTGTTTGTGTTTGAGCTTGGTACATTTGGTTTAGGCTTGGCAACTTGTTTCTGCCGACAGCATCGCTGAACAGTGTCCTTAAGCGCTTGTCTGTAAGATGGGAGACGCCACGCATATACAAATGGATCCAATCCAACTTTGAGGAGAAGAAAAATATCACTCACCAACAGAGCGATGCGAAAATGTATCTTCTCTCGCAAAGTGAAACTCTCGTGCTTGTAAAGGAAAGTCTGGGCAAGAATAACATGAGGAAGGGCAGAAATTAACAAAATGGCCGCCAAATAGAAAGTGACGTATGTCAGTTGACGTTCAATTGTCATTTTTCTTTGGCTTTTTCTGAGCATGTTGGCTCTAATAAGTGTGTTCTCTGTGAAGCAAGAATCGCTCGTGGCTGAGTTCATTTTGTCGAGAGCTTCTTCACTTGCTTCTGAGTTTCTGAGTGAGCTGATGTCGCGGCCGTTTGAAGTATCAAGCAAAGGGTTTCGACTCCAACGCGCAATGTTCAATTGATTCTTTGACCAAGATTTCTCAGTAGGTTTGTTCTGTTTATTAAAAAGCGACGTCTTTGGTTGAGCAAGATGGTTCTGAAATGAGCGGTAAAGTAAGACTAGAATAACAAGTAGAATCAGAGACACAAGGGAAGAATGGGTTGCTAGATGAACTTTATAATATAGCTCTTTGTTGATATCCCCGAAGATGAGAAGTCCAAAGCAGAAAAAGTACACCCAGCTTGTGACAACAGTGAGAAGTGTTCGTTTTCTGGTGATAAAATTCTTGTATTTGTGCGGGAACTCGATTGCCACGTACTGGGAACAGGACAGCGCGAGCACAATTACAAACGATGAGCTCACTGTGACAGTGGAAATGATTCCACCGATTTTGAAAACCACTTCAAAACGGGATATTTTGCTTCCTGGGTCACTGAAATATCGCACGAAGTAATACAAAGCGAAAAATGGTTCTGTTGTTAGACCAGTTACCAAATCCGCTACCGCCAATCCAATTATAAAGTTCGTCGTAGGCGAGCGAAATGATTTGTTTGGATTTTTCCAAATAGATATTAAGAGAAGACTGTTACTTGCTACTCCCACCGTCGACAACAACAAAAGGCAAATTCCAGAGGCGAATTCAAATTCCCTGTAAAGGTGTAAAGCTTGGCTTTCATCCACAGTTCTGTTGTCTGTGGCCATCTTTAGTTTTTAATGTAATAACCACGCAACGAAAAAGGTTGGAAAGCTGCTTCAATTTCTACCAGAAAAAATGTCTTTTTCCCTTCAAGTTGAGTAAACAATTTGGCAGGTCCTTTCAAGTTTCATATCTGACTGACTCCAACGAGGAACAAGAAACTTTTTAGTACCGTTTTGTTGAAGATCTGTTATTTTTGTGTTTATTCAATAGATTATTTTGAACCGGACTTTGCCATTTTCATTTAAGCGAGTGCAATTAAGACATGAATTCATAAAGCCAGGATTGTTAGCAAAAGGATTTGACAGTGAATGTCAAATAAGAAAGGTTCAATTTTGACAAGCAGATGTTTTTTTATGTTTCTAAAGAACATTTGTTGATATGGTAATTCAGTCCTTGTTGCATGTTTCAAATCACTGTTAATAAGGCGTAAAACCCTTGTACTAGGCCGGTTTCCATCTGCAGTAGCCAAAAAGGAAAAGAGCAATTTTAGAATTTCTACATCAGTTATGTTCTTCTAATAATCGAATAGAGAACTTTCTTCAAACAGTGTTTCAAATGCAAAATCAAACAGCTTGTCATAAAGTCATGTACATTAGTTCCTTATGCAATATTTTCCTAAAGAGATTTAACTGGCCGATATCACTCTTTTAGGTTAGAAGCGTTGGATCTAATATCTTGTTTAATTGCTGCCTTAAAATATACGAGTTTCAATCTTAGAAAGCAATCAATCTGATATTGTCTGTAACCATCAACAGCTCTTTGTCGACTGTCAGATATCTACCAAGAATTAATGAAAAAAATGTTGTTGTCCCAGAAGAATATTAAGTCTTGTGTGAAGCAATATTTTACCTTTCGGAACACAGAGATTAAACAATGATAAGACACCGATCAATGCAGTTTGTAAAAAAATGAAACACAAATATCATATGCAAAACCTCCAAGTTCCTCGCCTCTCGAGTCTCGTGCATGCGTGTCTTGCGAGAATGTCTTGTTTGTAGTAACTGTGGCCTAGTAGTAGTAAATGGCTACAACAGATCTTTTACTTTCTATGAGTAGTCTACAAAAGTCATTTCCCTTCTGTCTTAAAACTTTACACAATCCTATATAAAGTTGATACTCAGATAAATACCTAGCTTGAGAGTTAAGATCTTTCGGAGTAGTTAATCAAGAGTGTAAGTTATCTTTTTTGCGTCAGCAAAGATTATTTTTTCTGTTTATCTTCTTTATTGTCTTCGTATTTGACTTAGAATACCTCCTTGATACGATTGTGAAAATAAATTTTAACGCATTGGTGCAAGTCAAAGAAGTATGTCGCTAAAGGCATCATTAATTGTCCCTGTTCTGGTCGTTTAGTTTCCTTTTCTCCTATCTGTGCAACTAAAAATTTAACAATCGCTCTATGACTTTTGAAGCAAATGACTTTGAAATATAGTTTTAAGGCGCGTAGTCGGGTCGCCTTTAATTGAAAACAGTGCTTTTATTTATCAAGTAAATTATTTCCATAATTGTAATTTTATACATGCAGACAAATATTAACCAAGGAGTTCATTAACTTTATACCATGATCAAAGGCAAACTATATATCGTTTTGGCTTTGCCAGTGGAGTTGCTTTAATATCAGCCCTCGATCTCGACGTTGAGAACGTCTTATATACCACACAAAAGTCAAACCGGCGTTTATGTTTAATAGGAGCTTGGTGAATTTGGCAAAACTAATAAATATTCATTTTGGTAAAAGACAGATGTTATCTAAGTACATTTTTGCAATGTGTTTTCCTGATAGTAATCAGAAGATTGTCCCATTACACTATAGTTTTATAAATGTATTTTTAAATAGTTACTCAGAATTTGCGAAGCAAACTGAATTAAAAGACGACAACAATTTCAGTTTATCCTTCACGCCAAGTGTGTGAAGGGAAAGTTAGGCTTCCTTTCATGCATCAAAGGCTAAGGAAGAAAACAAAGTTAAATCCGCAAACGATTCCCCAATACCTCACAAACAAAATGAGGTTGCCTTCGAACAGACCTCTCCAATAGCTCATAAAATTCTTATCTGCAGGCTACGCTCACAGTTTGGCTTCACTGGTACTGTTCTTCAGTGGTTTGAATCATATATACACGCTTCAAAAGGGTAGTGATTTGCCGCACGGAGTCAACTCCCCAACCACTTTCACCTTGTGTCCCTCAGGGATCAATACTGGGTCCGCTGCATACTGTTTATCCAGTTCTCCTCTGGAGAATAAAATACATCTCACGGACTCGATTGCATTTTCTACGCAGAGGACTCCCAAATCTATTACACTATATGCATCATGACAGCAGAGACACAGCCATAGCTGTACTTGAACAATGTAATTCTGACATCCAGGCATTTTTCAAAGCTAACAACTTCAGCTGTAATCCTATCAAAACTGATATAGTCTTTTTTACTCGGAGTTCTCAAATCTGTCTGCGATATCTAGTTTCACAAGTCAGAAAGTGGTACCAACTAATAAGAAAGTGCGCAACCTAGCATAATTCTTGATAGCCATCTAACTGTGTAAAGTCATGCTAGTAGTATAAGGATCTCTGCTTCTCTAGCCATGAGAAACGTCGTTAGAGTGAGAAAATATCTGAATCAGGCAAATGAAAAGCGTTTAGTTCATGCCTTTATTACATCAAGCCTTAGATTACTGCAACAGCTTGCTGCACGGACTACCTGTAACTACCTTAGTTACTTTTGGTCTATGTTACAAATTCAGTGTTTTTCTTTGAAAGTTCATGTTTGTAATTATTTGTATTTGTTTTGATTGTTTAAAACAAATTTCCAAATTCCGAAATTTGTGCTTATGGCCACCATTTTGGATTTTTGAAAGCGGTTGCCATGGCAAAATAATTAACTTTATTGACCACAAGATTTTGTTGATCATGTGCAACTACCTCGCCAAGTAAACTTTCATTATTCTTAACCATTTGCGGCATTTGGTGTCGACAGTTTTGGCATTTCATTGCTGTCGCTACCATGAAAACCGGTTAGAGACCACGTGGCTGGAACTAGTTAAAAGTTAGTCGGAAAGTTAAATATACTAGTGCAAATTTTTACTTTATATCTTTATTTTTGACTTTATATCAATTAGACGAATACCATTGAAGAACACCGATTTTACACTGTTTGTTTCTGTGCTACGGTTGCCATGGAAACCAATTAAGTGTCACGTGACTACACTTAATTGAAATTATACTTGATGCTTATTACACATACCAAGCTTCCCTTCGTGGCAATCAGTTGCATACGTTTGAAAATAGACTGGGGGGTGGGGGACCGATTGACCCCCCCCCGTCATGCCTTCGTGTAAACTTTTTTTAATGTGCTCTATGGTTAATATGCTCAAGCGTCTGCAAAACTCTGCGGCCTGGCTTGTTACGAAACCCAAACTATTTAAGCCGGCAAAAAACGACGGTATTAATAATAAAAATAACAATAATAATAATATCTAGCAAGCTAGTCGCCCTTACTTGCAGTATTCGAAGACCGTAGCTCAAACGAGGTCGGACTGAAAACATGTTAAGGCGGATATTGCTGCCGCTACACGGCCAATGCATGACCTCGGAGCACAGCTCCACAGCCAGATAGAATTAGCTGGGTGTCGGTTTTGTTGAGGGAGGAAAACCGGAAAGCCCGGAGAAAAACCCTCGGAGTCACAAATCCGCCTTAACATAGACACAGAGGGTCCATTGAGTTTTATCAGGCGGTACAGGGACACATTTGTTTTGATATTACAAAACAACCAACTTTGTCTTCTTCTGTCAACCTAGGTTCAAGAGGACTGGGTCTAGTATCGAGTGTACAAACGAGTGTGCAACAACAGGGCGAATATGCGTCCATTTGGTTCAAAATACCAAAATACGTCCTTAACCTTTTGCAGGTGTCATGTCAAGACAAAATTCAACAAAAATTCAACAAAATTCAACGCAAAAATCTTGACGTTCAAAATTATAGATTGTTGGTGTTGCTTGCTCATGTTAACGCTGTAAATTTTAGCTGCAACAGCACAACTTTGCGTTTTATTTACGGAATTACTGCTTGTAACAATTTGGAGACAAATTAATTCTTAGAATAATCGATTTTGTTTTGAAAATTGCGGATCTGTGAGAATTTTCGGGCAATTACTAATTAGCTCGGTGTAGGCTGTTCCCGTATGTCGTATATTCGCGATGTAGGCGAACCAGCGAGAATTCAACACTTTCCAACTTTTTGAACTGCGGCAAGTAATTCGAAAGACATTAATTGCTGGGTTCTTTCCAAGTAAAGTGAAAAGAACACGCATACACAGGAAACCGTAACATACTTAGGATCTTACGGGCATTTAGCTCACCCTAAGCTGTTCCCGTAAGTCTATCGATCGGGAGTGCGCATGTGTGCGTTCGGTGAAGACGTCTTTTTGTGAGCTCCATAGATTTACAAAACTTTCAAGACTTTTCCTTAGATTAAATTAATATTTCAAGACAAAATGATACTCTTCAGTCAGTACGAAAAGAAAACGAGGAGCTAAAAACACAGCTTGAAGAGGTTATAAAAGAGATGAAAGTACTCGAGAACCGAAAGCGTGCTGCCAAAGCAATGGCGGTAAAGAACTACGGGAACGCTTTAAGGCTATCGATTGGCTCAGCCAAGAGTATGATGACTTGGAGGAGGCAAGAACTAGAGCTAAAGAAGAGCTGTCCAAAATAAACAAGAGACTTGCTGAAATAACGAAAGCTGTAAATGAAGTTTCTAACGCGATCGAAGATGTCGAACGGTACTCCTATCAATACGATGTTAAGATGGTCGGAGTACCAGAAACTAAATTCACCGGCGAAACAGCGGATGATACCAGCAGTCTCTGTGTATCTATTTTCAAACAAATGGGAGCAGACGTCGCCATTACAGATATTGATATTGCCCACAGAGTCCCGCAAAGAAACGCTACAATTGGACCAAAGCCAATAATCTGCAAATTCACTAGAAGGTTGGCTAAAGAACGAGTGATGGCCAGTCGCAAAGCAATAAGTAAATTGGATTCGGATGAAATATCCTGGCTACCAACGGGAGCTTCTCTCAAGGACGCAAGAGTTTTTGATCATTTAACTCCGAAAATCCAGAAGCTGTTCAACGAAGCGAAGAAGTTTAAAGCTGAAAACAACTTTAAATTTTGCTGGACGAAGAACTTCACGGTTTTTCTAAGGAAGACTGAAGAATCAAGACCAATTAAGATCATGAGTAACCAAGATTTGGCAAGACTTGCAAGAAACTACTTAGTGAACTTGGCAATCACTCCCCTGAGCTAAGTAGATATATATAAATTAGATTTTCAAATCATAAGTTGAGTATATGTTTATATCGTGAATTGCGTTATGATGGCAGTTACAGTCTTCATTTATCATATGGCCACTTTAATAATAGTCTAAGCTCTACCTTACCGACAAAAAAATTCTTAGAATCACTTCCAAGTTTAAATGACATCGACCTTTTTAATCTAAACACCGACTCGAACATAAATCCTGATCACAATTTGTTAACACCGCTTGTTAGTTGTAACTATTACTCCCCGCAAAAATTTTTTTAGTTGAAGCAAAGATCTATAGATCAAGCCGATCAAGGTACAACTTTTTTTTCTCTACTCCACAATAACGTAAGGAGTCTAAAATCAAATCTTGAAAGTTTTCAAACACATTTGCTAAGTGAACTTGACTTTAATTTTAATGTTATTGGAGTAAGTGAAACTAGAATACGAAATGAGGTCATTAGCGATTACAGTCCTAACATACCAAACTACAGTTTCGAGCATGTGCCTGAGGTGTTGGAATGTACATCGAGAAAAGTCTTATTCAGTTATTGAAAAGACTTCTAATGAAGCCTTCCAAGCGCTTTGGATCGAAATCAAATTCGGCGAAAAAACAAACATTATTTGCGGTGGCCTTTATCGTCAGCACAATTCACCAGATCGATTTTTTACCTATTTTGATTAGTCGATTGAACGTTTGAGCAAAACTGGTAAACCTATCTACCAATTTGAATTCACTTCGATCCGATAAGTGCTCTTTAGCGCAAAAGTTCTTCCTTCCCTTGCAAAGTTATAATTTACTACCAACCATCGATAAACCGACTAGAATTCATGGGAACTCAGTGACTCTTATTGACAATATATTCGTCAACAAACAAGAAGATATCGCTCTAAGTGGAACTATTGTTTCAGATACAAGTGACCATTATTCGCAGTTTTGTCTCATTCGTTCATCAAAAGAGTTTACCACACTGCAGAAAGACGATAAAAACTTTCGTGATTATAGTAATTTTACTGAGCGTTCTTTTCTTAGTGATCTCCAGAGTATTGACTGGGAACACTTAAGCAAGAACACTGGTGTTAACAAGGCTTTTTCTACGTTCTACAATAGATTAAACAAAGTAGTAAATAAACATGCACCAATCAACCCATTATATAAAAGGAAGTTAAAACATTTTTCTAAGCCATGGATAACTAAAGGTATATGGAAATGAATCAAAATAAAGAATAAGCTCTTTTTTGATGGTAACACGGACGAATACAAAATTTATAGGAATAAGATTTCTTCACTAATTAGGAAAAGTAAAAAAAAAACATTATCATCATTATTTTGAATTTAATATCTCCAATATTAAGAAGACATGGGAAGGCATAAATAGTGTCATTTTTCGCAAACAAAAGAAAGTAAAAACTGTCTCACTCTAAAAAGACCTGGTGACAGAGGCAAAGTTGATAACCCCAAAGAACTACCAGATATATTAAACACTATTTTTGCTTCGGTTGGCCATAACATACCCGTCTAAAGATTTTAACAATTATTTACCAAATCAAAATATCTCAGGGTCTTTTTTCTTTGATCCAGTAACTATTACTGAAACTGAAGTGGAAATTATGCTCATACCCAACAATAAGGCAGTGGGATTATATTCTTGTCCCGCACGTCTTCTTAAGGGAGCAAAGAATATTTTATCTAGTCCTCTTAGCAACATTATTAACAGTTCTGTTTACAATGGTATACATCCAACTATGCTAAAACACGCAAAAATAATTCCTATATACAAATCCGGTGATGATACCGATCTTAACAACTGCAGACCTATTTTAAGGCTCTCTATATTTAATCGTCTGTTTGAGAAGACAATGTATACACGACTAAAGTGTTTTCTAGACAAAGACAATGTGTTATTTGATTCACAATACGGATTTCGCGATAAACGATCAACACAGCATGCACTTCTAGAAATTATAAATAAAATCCAAACTAATTTGGGCAACAAATTATTTACTTGTTGTATTTTTATTGACCTTCAAAAAGCGTTTTATACAGTAGATCACATAACATTACTTCAGAAACTCAATCACTATGGGATTAGAGGTATCATCAATGATTGGTTTATATCTAATCTTACAAAACGTGTTCAAGCTACTCAGATCGCTTCAAATATATCGAGTAAGACCAAGACACTGTGTGGTGTTCCTCAGGGCTCCGTTCTTGGTCCCTTACTCTTTCTAATTTATACAAATGATATCTTTATGTTTTTTCCAAAACTAAATTTTATCTATTTGCTGATGACACTAGTCTTCTTTATGCAGATAAGGACTTAAAATCGCTTGAACGTACAGTAAACCGCGAATTATCTAATGTCCAACAATGGCTAATTGCAATCATTAAGTATAAGAATTAAATGTAGCAGGAAAAAAATTACTATAATTAATAATAATAAAATAATGATAATTACAAAAACATTTGATGAACTGACGGCCCAGCTTTTATCAGCTCATATTGATATTGCTGTCATTGCGGAGTCCTGGCTGCACGATCAAATTGACAGCAATATTTTCTCCATACCAGGTTACAACTTGACAAGGCGAGATCGCTGTGACCGAATGGGGGGACGCGTGTGTGCATTTGTGTCCTTTAAAATTCCTTTCAAAAGAAGGTCTGACTTAGAATCTCCTGAACACGAATGCATGTGGTCATGGTTACGCCCGCATCGTCTACCACGTCCGTTGTCGGGGATAATTTGTGGAATAGTGTATTTCCCTGAGGCTCCTGCACACGTGCAAAGAGATCGCACAACATATATAATCGAAACGTTAGATTCCGTCAGAGCCGCTTACCCTGACTGCGGCGTAGTTTTACTAGGCGATTTTAACACTCAAGACATTTCGGACATGCTAGCTAATCATAATCTAAAGCAAGTAGTTCAGAAACCTACACGGGGAAACAATATTTTAGATCTTATTTTAACCAACGTAGGTAAATACTATAGGGAACCACCTGTCAGCGCGCACCTAAGCGCTTTTGGAAGGTGGGTGTGTGCGCACCGCTGGTTCAGTGAGGTTGGGACGTCCGACGACCCATCATTTGTCGACTCTCTTACTGACTCATTTACCAGAGACTTGTCAACTGCAATCAATATCTACTTCCCTTCCAAATGCATAAAGATCCACCCAACGGACAAGCCTTGGATGTCACCTGAAATCAAGTTGCTTATATTAGAGCGCCAGCAAGTTTACCTCAATGGCCCTGAGGAGAAATGGCGCCGCCTTAGAAAAAAGGTTAGAGAAGTTATCTCCCGTCGCAAACGTGAGTTCTATAGAAGCAAGGTAAAGACATCAAAAGCACGGACCCTAGGAAATGGTGGAGCATGGTAAACAAGCTCGCGGGGAAAGCTAGTGGTCCTAGTGACCTCAGTTACTCTGATGAGGAGGGTAGAATCATCTCTGGATGCACTCTTGCTACGAGTCTAAATGAGTTTTTTGAGTCTGTGACATCTGACATTGAGCCCCTTGACACCAATGCTTTGCCATATTACTTACCATCCTCCTCTGAACCACCTGTAATACAAACACATGAAGTGCGCAAAAAGTTGCTGGCCATTGGCACTTTCAAGGCCCCAAGACCACGGGGTTCCCACTCGTATCTTGAAGGAATACGCACTCGAGTTAGCGAAGCCCATCACCGTTATCTTCAACAACTCTTTGTTGGCAGGTACCTTCCCGACTAAATGGAAAGACTCTAACATCACCCCAGTTCCTAAGGTCACACCCATATCTGGAAGAGGTGACTTAAGACCAATCGCTCTAACACCAGTCGTTTCTAAAGT
>JANVCF010143192.1:0-11552 GCA_025388745.1 Hydrozoanthus gracilis
AAAACATTTTTTAGTCTTACGATATCTTTGCGTCTTTTTTGCCAAATTAACACTTATTTCATATCAACTTAAATATAGTAAATTTCAATTCAACACGGTTACAAAGCACTGTAAAAGACTGTTACTCTTGACTGACTTAAAAAATGCGCCAGAATTGTTTTCTGTTTAGACAGCTTAAACATACACCGAGCAGACAACTTGAGTTTAAGTTTAGATTAAGATGCGCAGCTTTAATTTGTCATTATAGATAAATTCTAATTTGTTGCAAACTATCAAAATTGATGAAAATGTTTTCCATTCCATGCACAAGTTCATTACAATAATATGTACCTTCCGACTTTGTAGTAAAACTAACAACAGCAGGATCACTGAACCCGACAGCATTCCTTGCGTACACCGAAACTGAATAAGTTGATCCAGGTTTGAGTTGGTCGACAAACAGTTTTGTACCAGTCACTCTCTGTAATTCCTCGGCTTTGCTATCTGGGTTTTTTCGTTGATATTTTATCTTGTAATCAAGTATGGGGTTACCTCCATTGTCATCTGGCATAGACCAAGTGAGTTTTATGAACGAAGCATCTAACTCTTCCAATGCTGCACTTGCTGGCTTTGCTGGCTTGTCTGTTGGTAAAATGGAAATCATTTGGGTTCATTAACTTAATTATAGTGGACTATATAGTTAATAGGTACACTTGTGCAGGACAAACAATTTTATTAGATTTTATTTCAAAGCTCTTATTCTGTATAATTTAAATTGATCTTTAATTAAAGCATGCAGAACTATCCTGCATTGTGGCTGAGCGGACGAGCCGCCTGATGTAACTACCCCTAAAAATTATTTAAAAGCTGTGGCTTATTTTCTATGTAAGAGAGGTATAAAACCAACGTAAATAAAAATTTCAATCGTTTTACTTCTTATTGAAATACTATAAAAAGTAAAGCTCACCGAGAATGAAGATAATGAACACCTTGTCATCTCATAAGAAATATCAAATTTAATATGATTACAATAATTCCCCCCTCCCCCAAACCCCCTTCCAAAGTTTTCATGATTGTCTGGCATTGGTTTGGTGGTTAAATCTTCTTTTTTTATCGGGAATACGATTTGGACAGCAATTCGGTGTTTACCGGCAATAATACTCAATGACCATTTTGTACGCAAGGTTTTACCTCGAAAAACGTGATACAAAGATTGAAGAGATACTCACACCACTGGGTAACTTTGATGCTTTGATTTGTACTACCCGCCAGGTTGGAAACGCGACAATTGTACTGTCCGAAGTCCTCTTTCGACACTGTTTTAACTACTAGTTTTGAACCCTCCTTGATGGAAACTATGTTACTGGTTATCTGCTGACCTTCTGGTGTAAACCAGTAAAAAATAGGAGGCGGTATTCCAGTTGCAACACAGTCTATTGTTACTTCATTGTTTTTCCAAGAGTTAACAGAGTTGCTGCTACGATTCACATCGATGACTGGTCTATCTAGAAATGATTATCAGCAGAGATAATTCAAATGGGCATGAGTAAGTGTGTAATAACTATCTTGCTTGATTCCGTAGGAAAATTTGTACTTTTGTTAATGTTTTCTAACATTAAGTCATGAAGATTATATTAACCATTTTGCTACTTACTGTAAACACGTAGATATATGGTTGTTTCGTTGCTCCCTCCTTCGTTTGTTGCTTTACATTGGTATTTCCCAGAATCCGCCGGTTCTACAGGGTCGAACACTAGATGAGCGGCGGCAAAGGCGATGGGTATTCAACGCTGCCGATCAGCTTGATCCAGTTCACTCGTGGAGCAGGCTTTCCAGTTGCTGCACAGGTTATGTTTACTTTTTCCCCTTTGTTGTAATGGCTCTGTACTTGTGGCTTGCTTAACGCTGGGGGAACTAAAATCGGTATGTTTTGGTGTTTAAGCTACTGAACTGATCAAAAGCTTTGAGATTGATTATTTTCAACCACTGTTATCAAACTTATCTTATCTTTGTATCTTTTATTCATTTCGCGGTTAATCTGCAACCTCTCCAGATAAAATTTTACATCACACCTACTGTTTTGTTTTATGTTTACAACAAAAAGATTCTAGATTTGCCCACTCTTGTTTTCTTTAATACACTCTTCAATACAACAAAATATATCATTTCTTCAGTGTTTTGAATAACAACAAAATTATTGTGCTAACGGCTTATATTAAATCAACAATGATAATATAAAGGCTTCTATTATTTTTAAATTACCTAAAATACTAACCAAAATATCAAGATATGAAGATTTACAGCAAGAAAAGAAGCATTGGAAGCGACGACGAAGATTGATCAAATGATCAAGTGTTCCTAGCGTTCGTGAAAGAGACTGAACAACGATAAACTTCGTTTGACTTTGAAATCCTTGTATGTTCTGAACAATATCTTAATTGAACTTTGATGTGGAAATTGTTGCTGTTGGAAGTTGACCGTCAGTCCATCACTCGTTCTGTACTAGGAAATATCAGACCTCAGTCTTGTAGTTTGAACCTCGCAACGCTCGGTCCATACTTCAAGACCTTAGTCTGAGATTTCCCAGTAAAGACCTCGTTATCGGATAATATTGAAAGAAAGAGAAAAAGCTAACTATATAAGCTTGCATCTTTTTCGCTTGTGGTTTATTCTGAGCTGAACTAGGTTGGGAAGCAAATCGGCATGTGACGAATAAACTGTAAAAGAACAAAGAGAACATCAAAGATTGGGTTTCAAACACATTTTGTTCTTCTTTTCATAAAACTTCAAACAAAATAATTCAGGGTCTGACTCGTTCTCATCTCGAGCCTACTACGACCCCATCACCAACACCACAACCATCACCGCCACCATCACTACTACCACCACAACTTCCACCGGAAGCAAGGTTTTTCCCACTCGGGCGAAGTCACAAGATATATTTTATGTATTGAAAAGTTAATGAAAGGAAGAATCCGGTTGAAAATGTTTCAGAAGTCAATACGTACGACTGAGAAAATGAAACAGTTTTAACACCTTTATTATCTTCCTATTTAAAAACATTAGTAATGCAAACAAGTACTACTATTAAATAACCAAGGTAGTGCGAGGACGCTTTCAGCAATACAAGAATATACGAATATTTTCTAAAAAGGACAGCTGTATATGTGCCAATTAGTAGGTTGGTAGGTTTTTTTTTACAGAAATTGGGCATTACTGCAATATAGTGATACGTTTCTAGATCTTTGAATTTGTGAAGAAAAAGGTTTTGTTATCTCTCTTTAGATACGTTTTTCGCCAGAAGATTCCTCAGATTTTTTTGGATAATACTCAACATTTTCGCTCCGGTTCTCGCAAAGAAGTTTTTATGTTGGTTTGCTCAAGATCTTGAATAATTAATATAGCAATTAACAAGCGGTTGATGAGTGTGTGCTATAGTTATGCATTTAGCGAGTACGGTGAGCCAACATATCTGTGAGACTAGATGAGACTGACTTGTGGTACCATCCCTCCATCAAGCATTAAAAGTGATGTAAGCTTGTAGCAGAGCAAGTTTCTAGGCGAGACCTTTGCGTATACAAATATCATACAACATTGGTTCCAATATGAACACTTTTTAGCAATAGCTATTTTTCCTCTCTGATAATAACCGTAGTGGTTTTGCTAAAAGAAATTGTTTACCTCTGACTTATCTTTGAAAAACTGGAAGGCTAAAAATCGGCTTCGTTTCGGAGTTCATAAGTTCACAAATCATGAAGATAACTGTCGATAGGACCAAAAGAAAAATAAAAGCACCATTAGTGTTGCGATGCTATCTTTTTCGTTGTTGAAAATGAAAAAAAATATCTGAACTAAAACTCGTCTTCCTCTTCTTGAACCTAGGAGTACCGTTTGCATTCAAACACTTCTTCTGTTGCCGATGTGTCCGCCTAACTGACTTGAGCTTTTGTAACCAGCCGCTGACCAGAAAACATTCGTATCATAGCGACAGACAAAAAAAGACGTTTGAATAGACAGTCGTTACTACGTAGAACTTTTGTCGTATTAGTTAAAATGATTACGACAAAAACAAAAAGCAACTTCTTGAAGCGGGCCCGATTTCCCTAATTTATACTTTAAAGAATAAATTAAAGTAGTCATCCACTTCGTTTAGTTCAAATTAAGTTGTTTCTAGATTATCTAGTATAGTCTTCGTTTTTTCCGTCGGCAATTATTTGCTTTTTTGTCCCCTTTTGAGGACAAATAGTACTGTTTTGTTTGTCGGAACAGCCCGGCAAGATTTGCCGTGAAAAGGTAACACTTATTAGGTAGTTGGGTTTTAGATTTCTGGATTTACAGAGAATTTACAAGCTATTTTAGATTGCGGCGCCGTTCACATTATTCAAAATTATCATCGCATCACGCACAACAGCCATAAGGGATATTACCCATCCATTGTCGGACGAACAATTGCACTTTTCAACAATCAAAGGTAACAAATATACTTATTTCTCGCGAAACATTAAACAATAACTGAAAATCAATTGCACAGTACGAAAACAAATAGCGTGTTAGAAACATATAACATTGCGGTTTGTAGAGAGAACCAAATTCAACTGCACCATTATACAATCTGTAACATTTACATTCTTTACAACAGAACAAAAAAAAGACAATCGTAAAGACAAATAACTAACCTGTGCTTTCTATTTTAGTATTTCCAGTAAAAAAAAAGTGTAGTGAAAGTGCAAGAAACAAAAAAAACTTTACATAAAAAATGCACTCCACTCAGTTCAAAAACCACAACTTTTCCAGAAATGGTCTAACACTAACAGAGTAAATAAAACAACAATGGTAGACACAAATTACTAACCTGTGATTAATATTTCAAATCTTTCCAACAACTCCTCGTAGGGTTTAGTCCATGTTATCTTGCAGAAAAAACTACGGCTGTCGTTCGAGGCTGCGTTCGTCAACTTGAAAGCTGCCTTCTTCTCACTTAAACTACCAGTCCATGATATACGTCCTTCGTACCAATTCAAGGGTGGAGGGTTTTTAAATTCAGTAAGAGTTCCATCCTTCTCTACCAGAACTAAACTTTTGTCTCCGTCCACTCCTAAGACGATCCCGAAAAGCTCTTGCTTCTCTCCGGTGGTGTAGGACCATTTTAACGTTACGTCGCTTCCGACTCGCCAAGATGTCTTCGTCGTGACGGTTGTTAGTGTACCGGCAAACACTATTATGAAAAATTCAAACGTATGAAGAAGGCCTTTTTAGACTTGCAGGGAAACATTTCGTACGTTCACTATTTCGAATCCAGGCAAAACTGTTGCCCAAGCAGTAACAATGATTACTGCTTTTTAGGAATCGCATTAGCCCTATAAACGAAAGATTGACATCAAACACGATTAGGATGGCACGTTAAGTTGTTGCGGAGGCATTGGCAGGGTCCACAATGATAAAACTTTAAGAAATTATTCAGTGCCAATCATGCAACGATGGTGCTGATGAGGATGGTGGTAACGTTAATTTCCCAATGATGTCATAGTGATGATTTTTCTTATAATCGTGTAAGCAAAAGTGGAGAGTAACGGGTTAAAGAAATGCTGATGCTTGGACTGCAGTTTCTAGAACGCAAGCGAGTACGTTGCTTACAAGATTTTTTTAACCATTAATTATAAAAAACGAACTTTTATCCTCGTTGTCGCCATAGTGCCCAAAATGCAAAGCAGTCATTTTCAGATATACTACGGTATATCTTGCGCACTTACAATGCAAAAAAAACGAGTTACCGTGTTTGTGTATTATACAGTTGTTGATGTAATACTCACGCACGGGTAACGGTTCTATGTCAATGGTTACACACACTCTAACACTAAACAAAGGGAGCTCTTTGAAAAGAAATTTTTTTCTAAGGCAGACCAGCTTTTACTGATTGCTTGCGTAAATCAAACGTAATTGTTATTAGTATTGGTTTTTTCTTACTGTTGTCAAATATTAAAGGGGAACCGAACTCTAGAATCAACGTTTTTTTAAATAGAGTACTTCAAGCAGTTGAGAACATATCCAAAATTAACTTTTCTTATACCGTGCTGACTTTCCGAGAAACTCTAGTTTGTATGTGCTTGTTTCGACTCGTTTGGGGTCATTAAGTGTGGGCGCTTGTTGACTTGTCAGCAGCAAACGAAGAAAACGTGTGACGTAGGTTATGGGAAGCGAGCGAGCGCTTGAACTGTTTCTGATGTCATAAGCTCGCTTACACAGTCAACAATGAAAGTTACAACTTACTTTGTTGGCAGTCTCTCAAACCAATCATGATTTTTTTTCAGTCCGAGCCAATTCTTACCCATATCTGACGTCATAGCAGTATTCTCTCTCTGCTTAACCCTACTTATTGAGAGGCAAGTAATGCGTTTTGAATTCGAACTTCTCGGAAAGTCAGCGCGATACGAGGAATTTTTTTAGATTGACTTTAGGGTGCAGTTCCCCTTTAAGATTGGTCGGAGTTAATTCGCTTCAAAAAGCTATTATAAAAGAAAATGGAAAATTTGACTTATAAAGGAGCAAAAAAAATTAGAAAAGTTAGAAAAGATTTTTTTTTTCAAAATAAAAGATAAGTTTAATACCCCATGTCACTTGGATTCCTAAAGTTATTCGGGTCAATATTTCCTGGTACTTGCACCTACTGAAGAACTATCAACTGAAATATGAGCAGTTTGAGCACAGTCGGCAAATTTCTTAAAAACTTAAACACATATTGGGCCAATTAGTTTTAGTTTAATACAACTCTAACCACTCATTACTATATGCAACGAACACTAACTTCAGCCTATTATAGACCAAAACCGGTAGGTAAAGTTAGAAATTAGAATAAAGAAAAAATTGGAGCATAGCCGGCTCTGCAGCTTAATTGGTTGAAACGCTGCCTTGCATTGCTTTTGTTTGTGTTCTGGTGAAAAGTGTGAAGGTTAACTTAAGGCTACGAGAGTTTGTGATGCAGGGAACCAGAGGGCGTGTTTGAGAGGCAACTTGAGCGTGTAATAAGGGCAACTAAAGGAGCGCGTGAGGGAAACAACTAGAATGCTTAAAGAAAGCAACTAGGAAACTATTACTAGAGCGCGTGAAGGAGGCAACCAGAAAGCCTGAGGTGGAGTGCTTGACGGAGGCAACTAGAGTGCATGAAGGAGTCAGCTGGAGCGTATAACGGAGGGAGGCAACTAGAGAGTGTAAAGGAGGCAACTAGAGCGCGTGCTGAAAGCAACTAGAGCGTGTTTTACTGGCTACTAGAGTGCAGCACGGAGACATCTGAAGCGTATGACGGAGGCAACCAAAGTGCCTGTGGAATCAACTAGAATGCGTTACGAGTGCAACTAGAGCCAGTCACGGAGGCAACTATAAAGCATGTGACAAAAGCAACTAGAGCGTGTTCTGCATGATACTAGAGTGCAAGACGGAAGCAACTCGAGCGTATGACAGAGGTAACTAGAGCGCTTGATGGAGGCAACTGGAAGGCGTTACGAGTGCAACTAGAGCGTGTCACGGGGGAACTAGAGTTCGTGATAGATGCTAATAAAGTGTCTGTTTAGGTAACTAGAGCGCGTAACGAAAGCAGCAGAAGCAACTAGAGCGTATGACGGAGGCAACTAGATCGTGTGCTACTCATTCGAAGCCGCAACTGAAAAGCTTTCTCGAAAGACTTACATGAATATTCAAACAGAGCAGTTTCTGACACTTCAGAGGTCTTAGGTAATTCAAAATGCCCTTAAACACATTTGAGAGGCTTTGAATGATGAGTATATACTTTACATACATTTTTTTTATTTCTGATAGACTACGGTTGTTTTGAACGGAGGCAAATCAGTTCATGCTGTTGGTGCTTCTTTTTGATCACCAATTCTAGCGCCTATGCATTCATGCATAGAGAACATCCTTATTACTCTTCAAGATTTTTTTCGAAAAATTATTGAGACATTGACAATCAGGATATCCAAACTCAGGTCAAGTTCTTAATCAGCAGAGTATAATATGACTACTCTCTAAACACGGTAGCGTAATATAGTCGGTTTCAATAATCGCAAAATAGCATGAGCAAAGATTCACTAAATTTTGGTAAAAATTACTAGGCATTTATATGATGTCGACATATCCCTTGCAAAGGCATTAAGTTCGCATCCTTATTGTCTGCTAATAATAATCTAACGAATAGAGGGTAGAACTCTTTTCTAAATAAATTTTCTCTTTTAAAAACCTATAATAATGAAAGGAGAACTTCAAAACAGCTTACCTTGGAGCGGAAGTGAAGCTAGTGGCAATAAAAAGAAAGGACATGTTCCAAGGAAGAAGATATTATTTAAGCTCCAACAACTTAACATTTTCTTTTAGTTCTTGTTTGAACACGGAGCTTGTAAACCAGCCGGTTAAAGGAGCTTGAACTTTCAGAAAACGTAGGTTGAACTATTGTCGCCTTTGTAGCTTCGCCTGATGGTTCGGTCAGATCAATCGTTTTGCTATTCTTGTCGAAGAATAGGCATAAAACCATTAGTTCACTTGATTGGTTCAACTGATATACTGCAAAAGGCTAAACACTACCACGACACGAATGAAACTAACTGACGCAAGTTAACTTCAGTGCCAGAGTATTATAAAAACGAAGAAAGGAATGATTTCTGGGCATTAGCTCTTGTTGTAAATCCGGTTACTTGGTTGACATACAAGTAAGTGAAAGCGGAATCAAAGAAGTCGGTTATGTTGTCGACAATAAGACTGAAGCGATTGTTAAATATTAAGCGTCTCATTAACAAGCAATAATTGCTTATTCATAAGGATCAATATATAGGTTACTTGCGATATGTGATAGGAAGAAAAGACGGCGGATGTTACCCAATATTGTTCAGTTGTTCAATCTCATATGTTATAAAAGAAAAAAAAGCCCTGTTAAATGCCCACGGTTTTTTTCAACTCGTTTGGTTTAGGTCAAAAGGTAAGCAACATCAACATTATGTGAGCTATCCGATACAAAATATTTGCACCTACCGGCCGTTGGTATAACCGTTACTGGATTTCACTACGTAGTTCCAGTGACTCAAGCACTGACTTGGTAGCAAGCAACACACTTGCGTTAGTATTGTTAAAGGTTACATTAGCTACCTCTGAAGTTGCTTGATCCTTTACTCGACCATCATAAAGACTGAAACCTGTTGGACTTCGTGATTTTTGGGGATAGAAGGACAACCACTCCGTCACGAACAGTTTTTAAAGCCAGTACAAAAGCTTTAACTTCTATAGCAGGAGGATCGTAAAAAGACAAATAAAATCCCATAAAGTTTCCCCGATGTCGATGGTGAATGTACATCCATTAGGGAGGCAGTATGGCCTTCTGGGACATAAAGAGTTCAATCAGAACTAAAGGTGAAGCGTACGGCTGAGCTTACTGTAATGATAAACGAAAAAAAATAACAGAGTAAAACAACATCTCATACATAAACATTAAAACAATAGATTGCGTCTCTTTAATGAAGCAAAAATTGTTTGCATTGGTACAGAAAAGAACCAGTAAATTAATTAAATCTGAATAAATCTGTTGTTTGGATTTTCTCCCCTTGCGCCAGTTGATAAAAGATATAAAGACAAAAATGAGCTAAGAGAGATGAGATATTTGAAGAACGTAACTGGTCGCTTTTTCAACCCAAAGCAAAAATGTCTTTAAAAAATACTGTAAGTTTTTGCTCAGTACAAAGTGTTTGTTTAAAGCTTCTTTAGTCAAGTATTGGATATTCTTGTATAATAATAAGCAATAACTTCCTGTTATCTAGTTTACAACATATGCTTTTTCGGAATCTAGAGCTTCTCTGCTTCATCTTTTTCAGAAACAACACTTACAACATATGCTTCGCACTACGTCACTTGAAACCGCGGTTAAGTAAGTTTGTGTAACATTCTTGGATCTCAAGTTTTGAATTGCACTGGCCCTAAGATAAATTTTTGGATTATATTGGCACTTTGATTTTGAATGTTGATCCAAAATGGAACTTAACTTTGCTGACTATAAATTAAATCAACACACACTTTTGGAGCGTTGAAGATTTTGAGAGTAATCAATCATTACAAACAAATACTGAACTACAATAAACAAATACAGTGTAAATGTTTTCTGCGGTAAGAAATTTCTAGAAAAGGTTGAGCCCCAGATTGAATCGAACGCTGAAGACCTTCCGAGTTCTAGTTGGACGCTGTTTATCACTAGATGAGCTACTTAGAGCAATGACATTTAATGGGAAAAACATTGGCTTTGTTAAACAAGAAAGTAATATCAAGATACATATTTAGAGGAACCCACTTACAACGTGTTAAACGAAATACGTAATGAAACTGTACCTTTAAACGAGCTTATAATTAGAAAAGGCGTCATTTCAAAAAACTAAGATTTGAATTCGTATTATACATTTTGGAATTGAAAGAGGACAATTGAAAACGAGCTCCTTTGTAAATACATTGTCACCTCAGAATTGATGGGTGCTTTTTTTAGAAATAGTTTATATTGATCACCTACTTTCAATAATAATGGTTCACGTGACAAAAGTCAGGTTGTGTTAGCATGCAAACTTGCAAGCAGTGCAAACAGTTAATTACTGTGCTGTAGACTTCAGATTTAAAAGCACGTCAATTAAAACTCTATACTAGAAGGAATAGTATCTGCAAGATTCTCCTGCACAGTTGACGCCATAAGTCATAAAAGTTACTTACACTAAATATGCGTGCAAACTACATTCGCAAGGTACGACTGAAAAAAGACGATTTTATTCAAACTTTTCTGAAGAATGCGTGCATTTACTCTATTTAAACTTAAAACGAAGGTGAAGATCGTTTCACCGGTTAGTTTGCTTGCATGAGTCGCGTTTAGGTTTTTTTTTTTAAATTAGTCTACGGCTTAAACTTCCTGTTAATTGTTTCAGCAACAAACACCTCACTGGCCAACTAATATTTTAATGTTTAAATAGCAAAGCGCTAGTCCTGAAAAAGCTTTATGAAAGAAGTTTTTTAAAAAGGTTCTAGAGCTGCTTTAGTGCAAATAACTCAATATTCGACATATAGAGTAACCAAAAAAAGTTTGCGTGAAATTTCGTTAAATTCAAAACATATATTGTTAGGGAACATTCAATTGCGGTTAAATGACTATATGATTTGAGGTTGGTGGTTGTAAATCATTCAAAACAAAATAATTCTACATGCCTTTGTCATCAATATGAAATATATGCTATGGCATCGTTTAAACAATGGAGATTTCAATATACAATGACAACACTCGTATTTGTAATTTCTTCTTAATGTCGTAAAAGATATAGGAATTGAGACAAGTGGTTTCGTTTACAAATTAAGTTTTTATTTTCATGCGTGCAATACTAAGATGACCTATATGATTCAATGTCTAACAACAAAAGATCAAAACTGCGGAAACAGAATGTCCAAAAAGACTTGAGTCTTTGCTGTCCACAATCTGCGAACCGCAGTTGAGCTGAGCTGGATTCGGCTGAATGACACGGCCGCTTGTGAATTTATCTGGTCAAAAAAAAAAACAAAAAAACTACGGGTGCTGG
>JANVCF010143303.1:0-22515 GCA_025388745.1 Hydrozoanthus gracilis
TGAACATGATATTTGCTCTTAAAATTCAGCATTTTTGAAAAAAGGTGGTGGGTGGCGGCACATAATACCCCACCCCCAAAATTGGGTTTCTAGGAAGTACCGTTTTTTTACCTTTTCACTTACACGATATATATTCGTAACAAACCTGTCACCCTTAAAATTTGTTTATTGATAAGCTGTTTCTTTCAAGTTTGTCTCAATTCAGGTGAACTTCGTAAAGAAAAATAATTTTCATTGTGAAATCGTGTCTAAGTACGCCAGAAACTGTAATCTTTGTCTCAAAGCGAAACGGCCTTAATTGTTATCTTTCTGTCTGTTAACCGTCAAAATGCTTAAAACCATAGTTTCTACAAATTAATGAATATAGTTTGCTTAGTCAAAGCTGACACCCCCTAAAATACGCGCCCGTTGAAGCAGCCGGCCAAAATGTTTCAAACTGAAAATATTCTTAGCAACAATGCAAGATGTATTCTTGCAAAATTACTAAGATTGAGCTCTTCAGTGAATGTAAATTGGAGGGACGACACGTTTATTACATAACAATGTGAATAAATCTGAATTATTAAATTACGATAATTATATTTTTCTTAACTATAGTATTTTGACGGCTGAAACTGAATTATTATATATCAAAACGAAAAATAATTGCTTATTATTCCATTCGCGCTTGTTGGATATGAGATGATAAACAGCCATAGAGTCGCGTGTTATTGTATTGTTAGTATTTTTTAGTTTTCTAAACCTTTCGACACGCTGGATTTTGTTTAGAACCATATTTCAGCTTTGAAACAATACACTGTCACTTTCCAATTCTCCCAAATTTGTTTCATGAAAAGTATGGGCCCTTGTGGGCACAATTTACCAGTACAACTGGCACTGAAAGGGTTAACTAATAGAGGTAAAAAAAAAAAGATAAATATACTCTTTTAGACCACTTAAATATTAGCCTGGCCGCTTAAGAATGTAGGGCAACTCATAGTTTTAAGTGCGCTTGTTTATCTGTTTATGACCCGTCTCTTATCCTGTTGCTAGTCAGGAAAGACAAAGCTTTGCGCTCCCGCGAGCGCCAGACAGAGCTTAGCCAGTCCCTCTCTCGTATGTAGTCAAATTTTGTGATAATTTTACTTCGCACATCGGCGAAGCGACGCTAAACACTACAGACAATTGCCTCCACACCTAACAACGCAACGAGCTGCTCTGTTTCCTCACGATTGCGTCGGGTTTGATCATGAAGTACAGCATTATATTTTATTAAAGTGATTTGCAAAGGTAAAATTTGCAGAAGTTCTTTCTTTGTTTACCGGGCAAAACAAACTTAACATGTTTTTGGTCCATGATTGGATGCGCTTGACACGGGATCGATCAGGCCGTCAACTGACCTTAGTTACTGTTTGATTTGTTTGGTGGAGTAAATCCCTTTTTCTTTGCGAAACATAATTTATCTAATCTTGACCAGATTTACATGTCGGGAGAACGCTTTTACGTTTTTACGATGTTTTATAGTTTTATTAGCTCACTTAAAGTTGGCTCGGCGAAACCTGGCTCGTTAGCCACCTGATAAGTAACTAACACCGAGCTTGATTAATTATAAAGAGCCATACATGAAAAGCTCCTTAAAAATATGCATTGGACACTGACTGAGGCAGACATTAATACTTTCGTCTTTCGTCTTCTGTTCTTTACGATATTTTACTAGCTTTTAAGAATGAACGGTTTAACATAAACAAAAGTATGAATGACAAACAAGAACTTGTGCCCACAAAGATTAGGGAGAAGTCGACATTAATACTTTTGCCTTTCGTCTTCTGTTCTTCACGATTTTTTACTAGCCTTTAAGTATGAACGGTTTAACGTAAACAAAAGTATGGCAAGCAAGAACTTGTACGCATAAAGATTAGGGAGAAGCCGACGACTTCCAAGTCAACGTTCGTTGATTGAAATATTCTTTCGATTTCAAGTCAGTAAGTACTAGATATGCTTTACTTAATATCACCATCGCTTACTCTTCTAACGCTAATGTGTCATGCTATGAGCTCGAGGCTGCTATGATCTCTGATTCCGAAGACGAAGTTTAGTGATATATACATGGAGCACTACAACAAAACTTGTACCTGAAGTGGCGTAGAAACTGTTAACACAGCTAACCGTCAAGCTTCGCTTCTTTTACAGTTAATGCTCATTTGTGGTTGTTTAAAAACGATGAAAGACAAGCATGCATTATTTGTACGAAGCAATAAGCAATGCGTATTCACTATTGCAAGCACTGAATTGTTAACTGCCGCAATCACTTTATGCAAACTACGCGAGTATACATTAAAGAAATGTTAATTTGGGAAGAACAGATGTTTCCGCGAAGTTGTTTAGTAAACAAAAGTAAGTCGGCAACTTTGAACAAAACTCCTTCATAAAAACATTATTATAAGCTTTTTTTGTAACAAGTTGTCGTTAAAAACTGAATCTGTTCTATTAAACGCACCTTCATGGTAGAGGATACCTTGATTTCCCCAATATCAACTGGATTTTGCAACATTTTAACAAAGTTTTTGAGTAAAAATAATGCGAATTCCATCCAATGCTATTTTTCAATTTGCAGATACATTTTGTTGCGTACCCTTTTTCTGTAATGTTACAGACTCGATTTAGTCTACACAGGCCAAAAGTCGAGCTCAAAAGTAATAAAAGAGCTTTGTTGTGCCAAAATGCTCTTGAAGAACTTTACAGATTCAATCTCTACTGGAGGAAACCGAGTCATTGTGCACACTGTGCGTGTGCTTTAAGTTATCTTCTCTTCGACAAACAACCTGACTAACGCATGCCTGCATGCGCATTGCCTGGAGTTAGTATTTGGTCGGTGAAAGGACTGGATGCAGTTTTAAAACGGAATATACTCCGCCTTTTTCTGTCCCCTCCGTTATGATGTCAAATGTTTCCATTTCTTTTTTTAACGTGCGCGCTAAGAATTCCTCAGTCCATTTGTGCTTCTGCTTCTTTCACTCGCACACCTCGAGCCCTGATTTCAATCTCAGCAACAAAAGCAGACTCGAATCAAACCTTTCATGAGAACTAGTTGCTTACCTTTGAGATCCAAACTGGTCCCGATCGTATTCTGATGAGGCGAAAAACCAACGACGCGACAAGCAAGATAGTGAGGATACCAACACTCAATGCAATGGCAACCGCGTACACGGGGTTCAAACTGTCTGCTTCCCTGCTGTTTGAGCCCTGGGGTAAAATCGTCACGTTTTCATTGACGGTGAATGACAGCATGTCTTCCAGGTGTACTGGAAGATTCGCCTATATCAAAAAATATAATTCAGATTTCATATTTTGCCCATTAGGAAAACAGGGTTAAATAGGCTCAATTGCCAGTAACCATGTTGTTTTAAAAATGGAGCTGAGCTTTTGACATGATTCATATATATTCTACCTGAAGAATAATACCAACACAATATCAAACAATCAAATATCAGTATGAACACGTACAAAATCATTTAGCGAGACCGTCCCAGAATGAAAAGGAGAGATAACCCATGTTGCATGTAACGTACACAGATAAATACACATTTTAATACACAAAAATAACCACAAGAAAGCAAAAGTTAGGAGGCAAACGCTTTATTTACTTCCGCCGGTTATTGGTTAAAGTACACCACTGTTCCGCTCGATCAGCCACCACCCCCCTCCCCCACCTCTCTCTCCCTCTGTCTCTGTCTCTTTCTCTTACGAAGAGTAGTAGTTCTTTATACCAATTAAAATGGTATTTGTGATGAAGAAAGATGAGCCACAGTCGAGGGTTGAAGTAAAAATTACTGTTAAATGAAAAATATGTCTTTTTTGTGAGGAAAAGGTTGTAATACCATCTTTACCTTCTGTTTCCGTTTCTGTTGTTATGGTAACTTCTCGATACAAGTGACGAAAGAGGAGAAAAGGGAAGAAAGAAAAAATTCTTTGCTTGAGGCTTCCGATTTAGCTACAAAAATCCCCATTTTGTCCTCAAAAAAGCGTTCACGGGAAGAACATGCGAAAAACTCGAAACTGCGTTCGCACAAGCGAGACTTGCCCAAATAAGAGAGGGGACAAAGAGTTGTTCGTACATGCTACTCATCAGTAAATAAACACAGAGAGCAAAGAGAGTAGAAGTCAAAGCTTTGGGGATAATCTAATTTAATAGTAGTTTAATGAATATGATAATACATAGCACCTATAAAGCTGAATTGCGTTTATACATGATAAACTGTGTATTCTGAGAAACAATGAAACTATTACATTTACAAATATAAAATATTACTGAGACTAAAGTGCAAAAAAACTGTAAAATATTTGTACAAACATAATTCGCGCGCTAGCTCAGCCATGGCAGGAAGAATTTTCTAATTACTTACAAATCATGAGGTAAACTATAAATAAAATATAACATTTTGAGAATGCGCCCTCCCCAGTTTTTTATAACAAACACCTCTAGATAATCAAAGCCGTAAAATGTATTTGAAACATGTCAATAAACGCACCGCACTCCCCAGTCTCTTTTTTCATTAAACGCGTCTAGACCAGATTTGCACAAATATAGTTTAAAACAGTTGTCTGTAGTGTTTAGCATATAATAAACGCCCCTCCCCGGCCTCTTTCTGATTAGTAATACCTAAAGTCTTTCCTTTCTCAGAAACACAAACTATCATTTCTAAAGTAATTATCTGTTTTTTAAAAAAGGAAATAGTACAAGATCTTTTGGCAAATTACAAAAGGAATTCTAATGACCAGGGGCTGGGCTCGGTTGTACGTTGTACGAAGCATCCGCTGGATAAAAGCTAATGATCGTCACTAATAAATCAAAGATTTTTTGACTCTTTGTTGGTTTCTCTATCTCTGGTTGTTAAGTTAGTGGAAGATTCCTAAATTATTGATTTAAATGGTGTCAAATAACTTTCATTATAGTTTTACTGCATAAAATAGAAACCACTTATCCGGCGGATAGCTTATCCAGGCGTCTGGCAACCGCGCCCTTGCCTGGTATTTGGGTTAAAGTAAGACGAAAGGAGTCAGTACCCCCCGTTCGCTGCAGACTGGCATGCAGAAAAGAACAAACAGAAGGTGAGATAGTAACGGTGTTCGGCCTTTACGCGCCTTACGAACAAAACTCTGTCACACAAACGGTGTTTTATTTTTACCCTCGAATTCATTGTGTACAGAATACCCAATTGCAAAGCTGGATCAATATTAAGCCCCGCTCTAAAAGTTTAGCTGAATCTAGCATAAGTGAGTGCGAGGCATTGTCCTTCGAAGAGACGGCTTGCCAATTTGTTTTTGATTAGTGCAATTTGTTGATTTGCAAATGAAATTTCTAAATCGAACTAAAAAAAGAGTTGTAATTTGTTTGTCGTTTGTTAGCTCATGATTTGTAAGTAATAAAGTAATTAATTAATTAACTAAATAATACCCTTAAGTTATTTTACCTAGCTAGACAACTCGAAGTCGATTTTCTTTTTTGCGAGTAATGAGGCAAAACATACGCACGAGAAGATTACATTATTTGAAGTGCCAATGGCAACTGATGTGCTTGAAATACACAGTCTGTTTTTTTTTTTATCAAAAACGATCAGTTTGCTGACTTAAGTCCGCCACTGAGAAGCTGTGCAACATTGTTTGCAGAAACAGAATGGCTGCTAAACGCCAGGGACTTTTGGCAAACTAATTTTCAAATCAATCATGTGAACAGTTTGTCAACAAATGTTTTGAACATTTTGCAGACCAGCTATAGTGCTTTCCACGCTTATTTTGTTTTGGCGTTTTCATGCTAGAAGTTCGTTAGAATCAATAAAACCTCTTTATTCAAGTGTTTCTTGCCTTTTTGTTCAAAACCTCCAATACTCGAAACCCCGATAACTGAGTTATTTCACTTCCGAGTTACAGGGGTTCAAAGAAAACTTGGCAAAAATGCATTTGGTCATTTGTTGTTGTTTTTTTCAAAAAGATAACTACTTTAAAAATGGTAATTGGTGTTCTTGAATAGGAAAGACTTTTGGTGAAACTGATCAGTAGAGAGGCCTAGGAGAGGCGTTTATTAGAGACTTAAAGTGCAAGTCTAGAGATTCTGATCTAGACAGTCTGGCCCTGCGACTACGCCGTGTTTGCTCAAAAGAAATGACTTTAGAAAAATGCTTTAAGGAACTCCAACACTATCTAATGAAAAGAGATTACTAAAAACGTTTCGTAAAACAATAAATTGATAGAACACGACAAATACCACGTAAACAAGCTTTGCAAGAACACAAACAAGACGACAAAGTGACAGGGTTCTTTTTATAATGACTTACACTGATCCGGCACAGCCCAACATTAGAAAATACTCCAAAATAAACAACAACTCCTCCATTCATCAAACAGATGTAGAGAAATCTTTAAAGAAACTCTTTTAAGAAACTGTTGCCTATCGTCGCCCTCCTGTATAATCAATCTTCGCGATCTTCTAATTCGTTCCACTTTTAAAGCTAAAGAACCCAAACGAAGCCTTTCATGTGATGGTAAGAAACCTTACACCGTCACAAACACACATATTATTTGCAACTCTACAAATTTAACCTATATGATCGAATGTAAAAAATGTAAGAAACAATACATTGGCGAAACTAAACGTACACTTCGCAAGAGATTCACTGAACACAGACAAGCAACAAACAATCCCAAACAAGGCGCAATACCATGTACCTTCACTTCGCCGGGTCACTCTATTTCAGATATGCTTCTTATTCCCTTGGAAATTCTCCCCACGAAAGATACTTCTCGACACAAAGAACGTGAAGCTTATTTCATTCATAAAGGAAAAACGTTATCGACATTAGGACTAAACCGACGCAACAAAAGTTAAAATAGACATTCTCTCTAATCATAGTCACATATCACCGGATACTGAAAGTGTCGTGCCTGTCACGATTTTGTCGTATATTAACTTCTATTGTTTGCTTAAAACCCGTATTATATTTCACCTCGCGCCAACACGAAATATTGCCAATAAACTAACCCCAAAAAGATGTTTTTGTAATAGCCCTGCATTCAGATTTTCTGATCTAGACGCGCTAAAGGCAAAAACAACAAAAAAAAAACCCGGGAGTGCGGATCTTCGAAGTACATTTTACGGCTCTGGTTATTAAGGCGATTATTGAAAAAAACTTGGGGAGGAGGGGGCTGCGCGTTCTCAAAATAGTATAATTCACCTCATGACTTTTTACCTCATGATTTGTGCGATATTTTCATACCCTCGACATTATCCGCGACCCGCAAAAATTAGATTATCCCGTCGATTTGGGGGGAAAGAATTTAAGAATTGACCTAGCACTGCAGTTCTAAATTGATCTATGTGCATGGTTGCTATGTGTTGGTTGTACACCGCCGCCTAGTTAGCCTAGTTGGTAAGGCGCCAGTCGTTCGGGAGGCCCGGGTTCGATTCCCGGTGCCGGACCTTTACTCAGGGTCTTGAAACAACTGAGGAGAAGGTGCTGTCTTTGCCCAAACATCTGCAAACGATTAGATCTTCGCGTCTACTCGGATAAGGACGTTAAACCGTATAGGCCCAGTCTCTCGATCTCCTATCGAGGGACTTAAGAAAGAACCCACAACACTTGTCGACAAAGAGTAGTGTGATCCCGGTGTTGTGGTCTGTCTCTTCTACTAACTGAGGGCAATTATTATGGTTGTGAGCTGTGTAGAGCGGACTATCTAACTTATCTAAGACCCTCCTACCAGAGTCAACTGTAAAACTATTGCTAAGCGTCTTTGATCGTCTACCTATGGAAAAGGAGCTATATAAATGGTAATTATTATTATTATTATTATTATTATTATTATTATTATTATTATTATTATTATTATTATTATTTTATCCATTACAATGTGAGTCAAACCTAAAAATCAAAACCGAACAGTATGGCCGTTATCATTTGAACTGCATTTAGGTTTCACGCGACCTCGTATATTTCGTGCGTTAAAAAAAGCAAAACTATTTTTTACCAGTTCAAAATATCAGAAATGTTGCAAAAACAGAGCCAACGAAAACAGAATCAAATCTCCCAAATGAAAATAGTGCATCCATTAAAAGTGTTTGCCGTTTGCACGCTAACTCAACAAAGTACTGTAACGCAACACATTTTGCTAGTTGTCAAACCTGTTTCCACAAGCGAGAAAAACAAGTTTTATGGCATATATTCTGTCTTGTAAAATCTATTTTCTTACCATCTCTTTAACTAGTAATCTGTTTTCTTTTTCCAATGAATCGAGAAACTAACTTCAAGTAAAAGTCACAACAAACGGGAAGGCTCGATCGAAACAAAGAGAAGTACAACAATAGAAACTTTAAGCTGATCGACCTCCACAAAACCCGAGCGAACTTGCATTCGGTTAAAGTTGCTTGCCTCGCTCAGAAAGTCAATCCATTTTAAAACATACTAGCTCTCTAATAATTTTCATTAACTTTAAACAGTTGTATAAACTTAGGTTTTTTTAACAGTTTCGTGTTTTTGGTACGCAAATAACGATCGTATATACAAACATAATCACAACCAGAGACGGGCGAAATGATTAGCAGTAACAACAGTGACAAATAAACTGATTTGGATCGCTACCCCAAGAATTTCTCACCTTCAGTTTCTCAAACTTTAAATCCATCAACGAATAGGGACAAATCAACTGGGCCATTTCTATTACATGAACATCGTGAAAACCTTGAAGTAAGAACGACTCATTTTACAAAAACCTTTTGTGCTGCACTCGAATTGCAGTTGGACAACAACAAAGGTGATGACAACAAGACATTTGCATTTCTACCACATTTTGAATATTTTAAATATCGGGGTCACGCGTCCACTTTTGATCTTACTAACGCATGCTTTTGAGCAAGAGTTTCAGCCCTGCATTATGCATAGCTTGCTCCTCGCAGTTTGAGCACTTTTAAAAGTCGCTGACAATTATTTTTAGTATTTTAAATAAAACCTAGCCGCGGACTTTTTAAGTCTCTGGATTTAAGTATCGACGATTGAAAGAACTTGGACCGGCTGCAACACATCCTAATTTTATGTATTTGGGCGTCGTGATAGTTCCTGCTTCAGAATGTTTCATTACACAACTGGTTGTTTCTAAATTTGTTAAGCCTCAGTTTGAAATCTTTGCATTGAAACGTTTGAAGATTTCTTTTTACTTTTAAAAATTCAATACTTTGTCGGAAATAACGCATGAGCCACTTTGATTGGCAGATAGTTAATGATATAAATTCGAGTATCATATTTCAAGACAGTGATTTAGATTTTAAAAATTGCCTTGTGAACGGATAGTTAGAAAAAGAGATCAAACGTTGTAAGAGTTGGAGATTAAACCGATGAGTTATAGGAAACGTGCGAGTGCGTTTTCGACACCTTGGGTATCCATTATGCATTTTCCCGCCAAAGGTGCGCGCGACTCATGTACATGTTTATCGCCAAACGTTTTTGAACTATTATTCCAACTCGCTCGCATGCACTTTTTATCTTTTTTATGTGATTTATTGCGAAAGACAAAACTTCTTAAAATAAAAAAGGTCGGCTACTTGAGAGAGTTACTAAAAGGAGACTAAAAGTCCTGAATGAGGCAAAGAAGCTACCTCTCGTAAAATAAAATCTTAAAATAGCAAGCAGAGGTTGGGGAAAGTTGAATGCATCTGGAAATCAAAGAATTGTCTTTTACCGCAAGCAAGACCGTCAGTATCACCATCACCATTATCATCATCATCATCATCATCATCATTCCTCTTCGCGTGTGTCGCAAAGAAAAGCAACGCGCAGCTCACCTAAAGTTTGCTGTCTCTGTTTTTGCTGAGCAGCACAAGACTTTGCTGCAGGGAGTGGGATAGTTTTCTTTCATCAGAAAAATGTCCCAGAAACAATTTTTGTTTGGGGATTTCACTAGAGCAAAGTATGTCCTGCGTATAGTACTAGAGTGGAAGAAACCCAGAGAGGGGGGGATATGGTATAGAGGTACGGGGTGCCACTGTCGCATGTACTTGTAATATTTCTAGTTGTCAGAGTTGGCGATTTGCAGTTTTCTCCTGCGAAGTTAGGACATATTTTTGGTTCGACAATTTTCCCCCAATTTTAATGCCTTAGTATTGGGCATTTAGTCACAATCGGCCCGATGAGCCTCCTTACCCTTTACCCCCACCCAACCCCAACAAAGATCCCAGCGCATTAGTCGGGCAGAGGGACACGGCCGCATTCTCACTTGTTTGATTTCAAGCCGCAAGAGATGACTGCCGACTACTACGTCAAAAGGAAGAAGAGAAGTATCTCGTTTGACGTAACATGCGTAAAGTGAACTGGTCGCCTTTCCCCGGGAGGTCGCCATTTTAAAGTTTTAATGCATGGTCAATCGTGTGGTACAGGAAAGGAAGTGGCCCGGTTGCTGTAAAATTGTGTTTGAAGTTTGCAACAAAATTTAAAGTGTTTTTGCTAATAAACACAAATTTTGTAAAACAATAAAGCCAAACTTACATAGTCTTAGGTCAAAATCAAGTTGATTGTCTAACGAGACATGCGATAAATGAGTCTATTACACGACTGCAATGTGATTGCACTTTATAGATACACAGAAGGCTTTTTGACAATTATATTTTTCAAATATCACATTTTTTTATTTTTGAATATGTGGAACGAAAACTCCATGTTAAAATGTATTTAGTTTTTCAGTTATAAAGCGAAAAACGTAATTTGTCCAACTGAGACAAGCCTCTATTATTCACAGAACCGATTAAACTCGTTACCAACCTATCTCTCTGCCAAAACACTAATCGTCATTTGTTGTCAACTCTGTGGCTCACCTTAACAGTAATTTTTCGTACATAAAATAAATCATTGAACCTATATAGATACCTTTAGTTTCCGTACTTCCCTGGCTTAGATTTCCCAAGAACTGTTGGAGAGCAGAGCGCAAAAGCGAAAGGAGTCACACGTGTCGCTCTGGATATTGTGAACAAGACAAGCCTTGCAGCTTGGAGTTGGTTCACACGGCTCACATTGACAATCAACAAAATCAGTCATGTTCAAGAAAATGAACCAGTTCAATGTTTTAAGTTCATTCAAACGGCTCATACTGACAGTCTGCAGTATAATAAGCGGAAGACGCTTATAATTCTTTCTTTTCAAACATATCATTTCTGCTCCACTACACAACAGACAAATGAAACCCATTTGGTTTATTTTGGTGGAGCAGGCTTGACTCGTTGAGTATTACACAATCCTCGTAACGATATCTACAATACAACTTGTGATCACTAACAGATACGAAAAACCAAAAAACCCCTTGGGAAAAACTCGAATCAATGCAGTGCCATGTTCCTCCGAGGTCTAAAGGATTCCTAATTTTACAAACTCAATCATTTACATCACTCTCTTATGATTTGGCTATACCTTAAAGTGAACAATTACATCAGTATGAAAAATTATTACACATAAAAAATTATCTTAGTGTGCTGTTCAGGAGTCAGACCCTAGAATGACTCAACACGTGCTCTATTCATTTTATATACTCAACTATTACCCACAATACAATTTTCTATTTCGAACGTCTCTACTGCCGGCACCGTGCGGCAGAAATATCAATTTCTGTCTAATTCGCTCCTAAGGTCACTCAATCGCCAGAAATTACATTTTTTACAGCCAGTTGAAACATTTACCATATAGTAATAACTAATATTAACTATCCCTATCAATAAAGAAACAGTGATTCGCGGGCTTTGCGAAATTAAAAATGGCTGCATCAAGCATTTGGGACAAAAGTCTCAAGGAAGCAAACGAAAAAATAGAGCAGTTCGAAACACGGACGTTTTCTAGGTGTTGCAACGTTCGCGTAACAAAAAACGTGGTCTTACAGAAAAATTTTGTCGAACTAGCATTTAAACTTAATATTTTTTTGTTTAGCATCATTTTTTTTTAAATCACGTTAAATGTAAAAGCATCACTCGTAACTGTATCGACCTGAAGACGTTTGTTCCAGCATTAAAGGCACAGCTGCCAAGCCCAGCTGCTCACCCCACCCCCCTGCGTTTACAGCAATTGGTAGTGATTCACTCCATTATATTCGCGATGGGATTTGTGGGTCAAAAGATGCTCGCAGGTGCAAAATGAGTTTGATTGACGAAATTGGGGGAAATCCGAGACTAACTAAAATCCGAGACTAGAAAAATCCAGGACTGAAAAATCCGAGACCAAATAAAATTTGGTAAGGCAAGGGAAAAGGTCAAAACAACGGTACTTCCTAGGAACCCAATTTAGGGGGTGGGGTGTTATGTGCCGCCATCCACCACCTTTTTTCAAAAAAGGTGAATTTCAGGAGCAAATATCAAGTTTAACAAAATAGATCTTAATAATGTGCTAGCACCAATGCCTTCTTTGTGGAGAGAAGAGTCTATAATACAATAAAAACCAATACCCCCAAATCAGGTTTTGAGAAATTGAGCTCTGAAAAAGTGGGAAGGGATGGGGTAGGGGGGTATGTGCCGCCACCCACCACCTCCCCCGACAGAATTGGGTTCCTTAAAAATACCATTGTTTTGACTTCTTCCCTAACGTGTGGTAAACAAATAGCAACAAAAAACAGCGGTATTCGTCTGAACGTGCGGGAGAATAAACACTCCGGGAAAACCGTGCACTTACTTGTTTTCGAATAAAAACTGTTAAGATAAATTACAGAGACCAAAGCTTTCTTCTTTCACCTTTCAGATATGTATATTGTTTTGCTAAAAGCGCGGAGTGATTACCTTTACGGCCGCAATGAAAAGTCTCCTGTGTATGCTTAAAGCGTCATGCATCGTGCAACCCTTTCACTTTCAGCACTGACATGCTTTGAGTGCAAAAAAACTGTCAAAGATCATAAAAGCTACGAAAAAAAGAAACATGAAACAAGAAACACAAAAACTACATCAGTTCTGAACAATTAAAAGCGCATGTGTTAGTAAATGGCGAAATGGCAGACCAGGTATTTTTCAACTCGACAAGCGACCTGAAATGACTAGTTTTAGTGCTCATTATCCCTTCAGTGTCGTTTACTTGTTTGATCGCCATTTTTCAACAAAATCGGCGCAAGCTCTTTCTATCTAATACTTTGAAAAGTGCATCTGTTATTGTACCTTAGCACGACAACATAACTTGTCGTGCCTAGAATGACTACCATTTTTTCGTTTTTTTTGGGCATGGTTAAACTGATCCGTGAACAAATAAATGCGTTGTTAAAACTCATATCATCTTTGGAATTAACAATTGCCCTACTGTTCTAAAAATAAATTGTTCTCTATCCATTTGTTTTTGATAAAACAGTTGAAATCAAAACATTACCTACCCTGACTGAAATGCATCAGGCCTCAGTTTAAAGTTTAAAACCCAATGAAATGTCAAACGGAGTCCGTTTTCTTGCATCAACTGAGGATGTGTTGAATCACTAATTGCCAAACGGTTTTCGCTTTCGGCCGATTCTGACGAAAACAAACGTGACAAAACATTGACGTCAGTCCATCTCGCGCGTGCTTGCCGTAACGGAATTGCCGGATCGCTTTGCAAATCATCTTCCTGAAAAGCTTTTTAAAAAAAAGCCTTACAAGAGATTCATAAATCAGTGCGAAAATTGGTAAAACCCTTTGTGATTAAGCCTAATTTATCATGTTATTTAATTTGTAACTGAAGCTTCGCTTTACCGACTTGTTCCAATTCGGCTCAGATCAGATGCTAGTCAGGTATGAACGAATGTCAGCTTCTGGTGCAACGACCTTGATTTACTAATTAAAATAAATAAATTTAAAAAGTTAAATCCTTCTTGAGTTAAGTGGCCCATTTGGCCGGCTCTTATCCCCGTGTTCCGTATAGTGCTAACCGGAAGAGAAGCAAGAATTCTCCAATGACAATAATCCGTCGCACGACCTGGGCCCGGTTGTCCGGGCCCTTTGTTAAAATTAAAGACCGGTTCAGGCCAGTGGTCAGTTTTTGGTCGATGCCCATGTTGCTAATGATCCGTTTGCCGACTTGGCCTAAAATTTGTGGTCAGTTAACATGTTTATGTTGTTAGAAATTCTGAGCAGTATTTGTAAGCCCTGTAACTAACCTTTTAATGCAAAAAGATATAATTCACCTTTAAACTAATCGGCTTTTGAACAGCCCGGCCCAGGACCTGCTATGGATTACTGCCTTGTCCTGGGGAAGTTAATTCACATTCGGTCAGCTATATACGGAAACAGGGATAAGCACCAGCTAAGAAATTGGCCGCTTGAGTTACAGTGAAAGAAAATGATTTAAAAATTGCAGGATTAGTCATTAAATTATTTATTCATAAACTGTATAAAGTCATTTTTTTCGAACTTTAATCTTAAAGTTAGTTTACTTCCCATATTTCAATTTATGTGTAACTCTATAGATCTTTTTTTTTTACATTTCCGCTTTTACATATATCATGAAAACCGTTGTAACTTCAAATCCTGCCTGAAGAAGGCTAGTATGACTAGCCGAAATACTGTATGAGAAAAATTTAAATCCTGCGTTGTAGTGGTTATTCCTTTTTATTCACATCTACAATAGGCTTTTTTCAACCAAAATATGCCAACTATCTCACATGAAAGAAACAATGATGAATAGCCATAGAAGTGTCAAAACTCCAAATCTTTTACAAAGTGTTTCAGAGTCACGTGACTGTGCAAAGCCTCTATAAGCGAACCTGCCTGCAGTCGTTTGAATTGAAAGGGAGGCAAACATTTAAAGCTCGTTGGAGGCAAAGATTTAGAGCCCGTTGCACATCATTATGGATAGATCTCATGAAGAATTATGCGATAAAAAATAATGAGGCGTATTGGGAGTTTTTGTATCTCATTATCTGAGCACTCAAATCACCCGCATTTCGGAATGGATAGGCAACATGGCTCAGCTAACAACCCCGGCGCAGGCAAGTACGAAAGTAGCCAAGCCTCGTAAAAAAGAACTAAATTCTCTTCATTCAGATAAACCGCGTTGGCTCCCTGTGTCCATGTATTACAACAGCACAAAGATCTGTGCTCTATCGGATTTAAAAAAAAGACAAAACTCGCGGCGCAGTTTGTAATATAGAATTTCTCGAGACAATGGAGCAAAAACAATTTAGGCAGAAAATAGCCAGGTCGAAAACCTTAAAAAATCATATCACCATTCCCAGGAGCCCTCCTTATTACGTGGGCTGTATACTCGATTACTCAAGTATACCTAGCTTTGCAACCAAGTTTTTTCGGTATGTCTCTTTGAACTCAGGACCCGAAGTAGAAATGTTTGATTTTTGCCCTATACTGGGGCTTTTGGCTAGTCTTCAACTCCTTCGGCCTATGACGTATCTACCCTATCCCCCTCCCCGGGAATAGGGTCGGTACGTCAAAGGCCGAGTTACTTTACTGTCTTTAATGTCTTTGACTTTAGTTATAAACAAACAGGTGGCATGCATATGCATATGCATTTCACTCTGGGCGATACCAAAACCAACGGGGTTTTATGTTGTTCGAAAACTGCGAATAATACCAGCAACAATTAAGAAAAATTGAAGAAGAAATAGCTAACACTGAAAAAAAACTGCGGAAAAATTACCACGCACAACTGTGTGTGTTTACTTTAGTATTGATGATTTAAAATCGAGCATAAAGAAATGTGGTGAAACACTTGATTCTCATTTAGTCACGTGATATTGCAGCTTTCATCTTTGAAAGTTTTTTCTAAACTCAAAATTGCGGGAAAAGGAGATTTATTGTTTGATTAAGAAATTTCTCAGCAGCATTGCTTAATGAAAAAAAATATATATATATTCTAGTGGTATCTTCCCTATTTTTCTTTGCACAGGTGCGTGAAAGGTTAGGAACTTAAATATTGAAATAATTGAGGATCTTATCACAAGCTACTCCTAAACGCAACCAAAGGGTTTGACAGAGTGCTAGGTAAAACTTCTGATACAGTTCGTCGAATAAAACAAATTAGCTTGAGAATTCAAAACTAATCGTTTATCAAGATGAAGATCTTTAATTAACTGTTTTCGTAAAAAATGTCGAACATAGAGCAACAGACTTCGCCTCAAGGTGTTGTGAGACCCGCGCACACAATACCCTCCGCTGGAGTCTTTGTCAATCTGTCTGAACTCCCACAAGCTATGATACGGTTCGGTAATTATACCATTGATTGACCAGCGTCAAGAGTTTTGCGTACACAATTAACTTAATTAATCTTTGAATCTACATGACAAAGTCCAAATAGTTATATTGCGTGGCAAAGCTAAGTTAAGAGTTAAACTCCTACATGTTAGGTTACAAGAGCTTGCTATTTTAGCGTCGAAAGCAGTCACTTGAGCTGAGGCTTTGAACAACTTCAACACGATCTGAAAATGGCCAAAATTTTTTATTCCGTTCTTTTCTTCTCTCTACTCGTAACAGCGGTCGAATCGCGGTCGAAGAGAAAGCTTGACGAACGTAAAAAGTTTGATTTAATGAAGAAAACAATCAAGCGATTTATGAACAGCCACTTCTTCTCAAAAACGCGACTCGCAAGCGGCAGTCCTCGATTCCAGAACGAGATGATTGATTTTTTGAAAAAACTGAACTACGATGAAAGCGTTTTGGCAAAGCCAAAGCATAAAGACCATCATAACTTGCACGCAAAGAGACTCCTGCATCGCTTGAAAGCATTTACCAGCAATGAAGAGGATGCCAAGCGTTTCTTTCGCGAAATGAAAAAAGGGTTATATGACAAGGCTGCCCTCCATTACCTGAAGAAAAAGTACAAGAAGACCTTCCATAAAAACTCTCACATGCATCAGTATAAAAATAAAAGACAGCAGCACTTTCATCGCAGGCCAGGAAAAAAAGAAAAGACAAAGCTGAACTCCGCTCCTCATTCTGACAACGAAATCCGTCCGCGGCCGCGTCACCAGAAATTGATGAGGAAGCATTGAAGCATGATCACAAGGTAAAACAGACGAATTTCCGTTTATGTACATAGTACTTTCAAGTTGACAACCTATACCACTTAAATGGTAGACGAGGAATTGAATTACTGAACTCTGAACCTCTCTCTTACCAAGATTACATACAGGTCTTTATAGCAGTCGGGGAAGCAACGTCACGCGATCAAACACAATGCAAATTAAGTATTTTACTGCCCGACAGCGGTTTCGAGAGGGTTGTAGTGGCGACACTCTAAAACGGGTTAGACATTTGTAGAAAGAGTAATTTTAACACCTTTCAGATGCAACTCAGCAGTTTCATCGCTGAAAAGGCGCCTAGCATGCACAAACTTTCCATTTTAGAAACCACGTAAGAAAAGTTTTGATGACGTTAACTCCACTTGACTGAAGACTGAAGTAACAAGTGTTTTGTTCGTAAGCACATTTTTTATTTATTAAACAATGTAGCCAAAGTACTTTATTAACAGAATACTGCGAATGAAAAAAAGATGATAAAAAATTTTGAACATTGGACTGGCGGTGCTAAGGGTTTCAGCAGTAAAAGGCTACAGTCGTCATTTCGTGGTTGTTTAATACATTTTACTTTATGCATCGGGAGTTTCCAGTTACTAGGGAACCTGGCCGGGTAAATACGACAACGAGAACCCGATAAATATTTTGTTTTCCATTAGGTTTTATCAAAGATATAGGCTTTTATAGTTTATCATCCATCTAAACAACCGGGTCTAGAGGTCAGGTCTCTTGCAGGGTGATCATTCCCTTGAAAGTTTTCAAACTTATATCATAATCGTAATTGATTGAACCTGACTAGAACCGTTTAAGTCAATTGTCGCTAAATATCATTTTAACTTTTAACTTTATATTTGTTCCCTCAGATGTTGACCTGCGAAAGGCAAGCCGTCTTACCGACCTTCAAGCAAAGTGTTTAGAAACAATCGTCATTTGTAGACTTCAGTAGTGATGGTTTGTTTAGTTGAAAATATTGTTTTCGCTTTGATACGCAATAAACAGTTTAAAATATGTCGAAAGTTGATCAGGCACAAGCCACGCGAATAAGTATATATAACATACTGTAAACGCTCCAATCCTCTAAATGTAACATAAAGGCAAAGGAGCTTCCCTAAAACATAAAGAGTGTACTGTGTTACGAATATATTTTGTCGACGGTTTTAGATTATGAATAATACTGGTTGTATATCGTCAGAGGAATACGGAGTTACTATAGTTGCTATTAAATCTGTTCGGTTTCCAGGCTTCATCTTTTTTCAGCATGTCTTTAGCTATTGACGATTTTTAAATAAGCGCCCCTCCTTATTAAGGCTCCCGCACCCGTCTGCAAGGTCTAAAGATAGATAAGCCCCATGCATCGGCACATTAGAGCGTTTAGGTGCTGTCAGTCTCGTATGCTGACCAACCACAATAGACTCATGCTAACCTTAGTCCATAGAGCATCCAACCAAACACATAACCACGGCCGAGGACACAAGATCAAGAAGTGTGCATTATTTGCATTTTTCTTGTCACTGATTGTACTTTACTTATATCTCATTAACTAAATTGTAACCCAGTGGCCTGCCTTTGATTAGTTTTAACCGGCTATAAGCAGATCACTAGAGTGTAAGTCTTCACTTCATCAATAAAACCTGAACCTGAATAGTAGAAGAAGCGAAAGTTTAGTTGATATTTTTGGCTTTTATGAAGTTCACGGCATCGACTTAACGCTTGTTATTAAAAAACGGGCTCCGCCAGGACGGCAAATCGACCTAGTCCAAAGGATTTTAGTTGTCAGTGGCTTCTACATTTAATACCCATGCAATTATACTCGGGGAGAAGATTGTACTACATTCTATAAGCGCGAAAATGAGAGTAAACTGAACTGCAATTAAATGTGGCTGAATAAATCCTTTGCAATACGCCTCCATGCATCAGCCTCCTTCGTTGTCTTGTGGGGTTTAGATACACGTAAACTAGTTGTTTTCGTGGGCGTGGACAGTAACAGGACAGTGTAGACAGAAGACAAAATTTTATCCCCTAAACGTTGCAGATGTCAACTAATAAGGACCCACCCTAAAGGCAGAAAAAGTGAATAAGCATGCACCAAGCCTTACCCCAACAAAATTCAATGCAAGAGAGAGGAAACTACAAAACGCGAACAAGTGCAATATAATTTAAAATTTCGCATCTTAAAGCGACCAATTCTTTTGTTACCACGTTTGCATATTTGATAGGAGCGTAAAAACTTGTTGTCATGCTATACAAGTGTTGAGGTCACTTGGAATCCCACTGCTGTTTGTATGATAACGATTATAGATTACAATCTCCAGATTTATTGTCTCCGACAGCATTGGAATTTCCTTCCAATGTCCAAAGTTATTTCAGGCGCAGTATTGCTTCCAACCAACACACGGCCGAGTTTTTGCTGTGACCGCGCCTTTGTTGCCGAGCATACGGAGACTCAAACTTTTTATGCCCTTTTCCTGTTTTCAGTCAAATCGATTTTTCCTACGTTGTCGACTGTAGTGCTGGACAGCTTTATCTTGTCAGATAGCTGTTTTATTTATAAAAAGAATATCACTGCGACAGTAGACGAGTCTGTCCGGGTCTTTAGTTCTATGATTCGATGGCTTTGCGACGCACCGACAGTCGATTCCTAGCTATAACCATTTGGACCGCGCCATCGCTCTCAACTAAAGGTGAAATCTGTGCTGTTTGGTATTTTTCTCGTAAATAGCCCCGGAGGGAGGATACTTCGGGATCAAAAGGTTAGGGATCAATGACCGTCGGAAAAGTCCCCCTAAAAATACAATGGTCTTACCTACCACACCAATAACGGCATGGTTAGCAAACTGAGGGCTGGATCTGCTCAGGCCCACAAGTAACACTGCTTCAAAGGAGGCAGCCTTTAGGAATGACGACTCACCCAGCTTAGGTCCCATACAATGCTCGACAGTCCCCCAGGCAAGGCTGTATTACACTAGATGCTATGGGCCAGCTTCAACGTTTTTGTTGAAGAAAGTGCCAGGGTTAGCAGGTGGGGGTTAGAGAGGGCCCCTCGACCGGAATCTCGAACGATAACCCTCCGCCGAAGATCGCTGAGGGCTCTGCTCAGACCACTAAGTTAGCACGCCCTTGCAACAATTAATGACTCACTTTTCCAGGACGAAAGCAGCGACTCTAAAACTTAGATTTGACTTTTAACTTTGGTTGACGGTTTCACCCAAATTGATGTTTATTCAAAACCAACAGACAGCCACATTTATTTAGATCCCAAGAAGTGCAAGAAGTGCACACCCTAGGCACTGTGTTAGGGCTATTCCTTTTTCAGGGGCATCTAGAATTTGTAGAAACTGTTCTACTGTAGATTCTTTCAAATCCAGAAGCATAGAATATCAGACGGCTATTTGGTCAAGAGAGGCTATGAATCCAGTCATGTTAAAAAGCAGTTTAAAAAATTGGAATCCACGCCTAGAGAATTACTCATGCAAACAAAATCTAAATCTGAGAAAAAGAGGGTTTTTTCATTAGTCATTAACTACAACCCGAGACGGCCAAATATTGGAGGTCTCATTCGCAAACATCTGCCAATTATTCAAGCCTTGGAAGAGCTTTCAAAAATATTATATATATAATGTCAGATTTATGGTTTCTAAATCTAGTTTTAAAGGCGTTTGAAGTTGAGCCAACATATTGCACTTTGCATTTGTTACATGAAGCTAGGTAAATTATTCCGGCCGAACTACATCAAAGATTTTGTTTGATTCTATACGACTGGCCGGTTGCAAAGCTTGAAATTAATCACCTTCCAACAAGTAATTTTGGCAGAGATGCATTTAAAACACCCGGAGTTGCGAACGGATTCATCGATTTGATTTCTTTTGAATCTCGAAGGTGCAAGAATGTCCTTCAAATTCTTTGTTCTGCAGTATGCTGGAATGTTAGATTTGGCAGGAAAAATGTCCTTTACTACTAGGTTGGTTTCAAGCAAGGAAAGTTGTTTTTTGAAAATTGGCGAAATATTGGGCAGCCTCGGATTGAAATCTTAGTTTTCACTTTTGGTTTAAGAATTTCTGATTAATCCAATTACATGGTTTTCTCAAATTTTTTGTACACCAGATTCCCATTGTGATTTTGTTTAAGATTCATCGCAACGCTCCACAAAAGAGGGGTCCGTAGAGCAATTACGTCTTATTCCAACGGCTACTCCATAAGGGATAGCTCTGGTCTGGGTGTGAACTAGAGTAGGGCAAATACAAATGATTATCAGTGGGTTTAAAATAAATATCTGCGGAAATAAAACCATCTTGAGATGAGTAGTTAGGCCTAAAACGTTGAGGCTACATTCGGAGTAAACCTATTCAAATTTGATGGTGTGATACAGATACTTAGTTGTTGTTATCAAAGTACATTGTGTTTTAATACGGTTGAGAAGGATGACAACAATTTGTTTTCGCTAGTCTTTGGTCCTTTCTTTAACTTGTAAGAACAGGCTGGCTTTTTTCTTCAAGAAGCAAGCTCTTTCAGATTCTTTAATAAACGGTACCGGTATCAAAACTGAGTAAATATTCAGCAATCTGCTAAACTAGATCTTAATAAAGGCGATAAAAAGGGCCAACAACAGAGCACCCTTCATCCTCGTACCTTTCACACCCGAGGTCGAACATTAACGACAAATCTTGTACTCAATCGAACTTTTTAATGACTTCAATTTGGCATAAGTCCAAGTCCAAGCTAATAACCCAAGCGGTCTCTCCAGCTTAGGAGCCTGAGTTGAATGTGTCCGCCATCTTGAAGCTGGATTCCAGGGAATTTAATCTTTCCCATTTGGTGGAAAAATCTTTACTTAGTTTCAATGTTTCGCGTTTTGTGTTTTAGTAACGCCTGCGAAAAACGAGATGTGTCCCAGCTAAAACCAGTTTTTCTAACCTTTATAGGTGTGTAAACAATATTTAAACATATTTTTTCTTCGTGTCGCGCTGACTTGTCGAAAAATTCAAGTTTGAAATACGTTACGTGCCGCATTGCACCGGCGGCTCAAAAATAAGGGGTCAGTGGGAAAAGAGGGATGTTATGACGCCAGATATCAAGAAAAACTGGCTCGAACTGAAAAGATTCATTGTTGAAGCAAGACATCGCACAAAGCTTAAATTAAACTTTCGCCCTTGACTGTGTAAGCGAGCTAATGACAACAAAAATTGCCCAAGCGCTGGTTTGCTTCCCCATAACCTACGTCACACTTTACCTTCATTTAAGTTGACAAGCGCCTACGCCCAACGATCCTAAAAGACCAAAAACAAGCACATTCAAACTAGAATTTCTCAGAAAAAAAGCGCAACACGAAAAAAAAATTAAATACGGTCTCCACACCTTTAAGGATTTTATTCAAAAATGGTTGAGTTTTGGGTTCAGTTTCCCTTTAAATGAAATAACAAATTTGATAGTATAGCTTCAAAACCGACATAACTGAGATATTTTGACAATTCTAATTATCATCACATTGTTCTTTCGACTTAATGAGGTTATCAAGTTTAACTTCATACGCCCCCCTACCCC
>JANVCF010143526.1:0-11547 GCA_025388745.1 Hydrozoanthus gracilis
ACAAAAGTAGGAATACTAGGAGAAGGGTAAAAAAAGTAGGAAATAGTAGGAAAAGTAGGATCACTTGAAAGCCTGTAATAAATTGTCAGAACTGGTCGGCAGTTTCAACCACACTCACCGGCTTGAGTTCAGTGACGTCCCAACCAATGTATTGGGCCACACTCATCATCTGCTGCGTAATACTTTCACATTCCTGAAACCGATGATCATGCATTAACAAGGCATTCAGAATCTACAATGCAGTGTACACCTCCATCGGCCAAATTAAATAAAAATACTCTTTCCAGCTTATTTGCTTAGTTTGGTTGACACAAGCCTTCGTTTCCTTCTTGGTGGGACAATAATTTAAAATTGCAATGCATCCCAACAAAAGCAGGTATTAGTTTGTACAGCTGAATCGGCTGGAAACAAGTTGGGTAAAGTGTTTTGCTTAAAGTGCCTATGAAGTGAAAAATTTTATTACTTCCTCGGATAGACCTTGCTAAATGTGGCATAGCGGTCTAATTTTTTCTAAAATTCTTTTATGGTTCTTAAAATATTTTAAAACATTTAAGAATTCTCAACTAATGACGTAATGTGGGGTCCCAACAAATTTACATTTTTTTAAATTCTGCAGCCAATCTACAATCTTTCGATGTATTTAAGCCAAACTTGGGCTGCTGATGTATCTCAAGGTAGATAGATCGCCACTGCAGGTTTGGCTCAAATTTGTCCAAAGGTTATGGATTGGCAGCCGAGTTAAATAAAATACAAATTTGTTGGAACCCCACATTACGTCATCAGTTGTGAACTTTAAACGTGAATATTTCAAGAACCATAAAAAATTTTGAAAATTTTTATTACCGCTATTCCACATTTAGCAAGGTCTATCCACGGAAGTAATAATATTTTTCGCTTCATAGGCACTTTAAGGACACAACACGGTGTTCATACTAGGACTGGAACTCGCGACCTTCAACATTTCTAGAATGTTACCGTTCGAAACAAAGTGATAAAACCGACGATACAACGTACAAACTGGGTGTCTTTGTCAACAAAACATTTCGACATATTAAAGATTGCACTGTCTGCTTCCACTGATACCAGCACCCTCAGAGAGCTGAAGGAACTACCAGTGCTAAACAACGGTATCTCTTTTTTTACCTAAGTAATCCAACTGAAAGCAGAAGAAATCTACGTGAAACCCAAGAAGGAAACAAGAACATACCTGTGAATCTAGGTACTCATTGCCATCGCTGTCATAAACTCGAAACACAACTGTAACAAACAGTGAAACACACCTAGTACACTATATCACAAAAAATTCTTGCTACACCAACACATTTCAATTTCCAAGCTACAATATTCCAGCTATACATCATGCGTGGTTGTATTGAATTTGCAGGAACATGTACACCGAATTTTTGCAATTTTATGTTCCTCAAATTATAACATAAAGAAGAAAACACATACAGGTAAAAATCGAAACAGCCATTGAGTTTTTAGCACCTCTTCACTTAATTACAAAAAAGATATGATATTTACAAACAATTTGTGTAGCCTCTATCATGATAATTATGAGAAAGTGCCCGGGAAATTCGGCCATAACAAAAGAAGGTTCAACAATTCTACGAAATTCCTTTCTATAAGCTTGCAGCTTGCACATCCTACACTCAATTTTGTCTTCTACTTTACCATCCTAAAGCACAGACGAATAACATACAATCTCTTTAATTGAAAGATTTTTTAAAAACGCACTCACACTCAAGTTTGTCTTCTACTTTACCACCCTCAAGCATGGACAAATAACATGCGATCTCTTTGATGGAAACCATGGGCAGAGTCTTGATTGAATTGCTGTTATTGACTGTCAGCATACTGACTTGCTCATTTGAGCCTTTCTTCCTCTGAGAACTGGAACGTGGCTGGCTGTGAGAATTCTGTGCTTCACTGTTCACTTTAAAAGCTGTGAAAGAATGGAAAACCCCACAATGGGAATTTGGAACAGTATCTAACTACTCCTGACATAACATAAAGAAAATGTTACAAATAGTACTGAGTTAATCGGAATCAGTCAAAGAAGGAAAATATCTGAAGATGGAAACTAAAATTCAATTTTCGAGAATTTACCAAATTGGGACTGAAAGGGTAACCACCCCCATCATTTTGGAATGTGAGGATCCAGCTAACAAACAACAAGTTTAATGGGACTTTTTTTGGCATCTCAAAGTTCAGTTCTATTCGGAATTCTAAACCTGTGATGGGTTAGTGTGCCATCATGGGGGAGACAAAGATTCTCGTCTCAGAAACTCTCAGAAAACTGGCTGATGGCCCACTTGGCTCAAGAAAGGATTTAGTTTAATAGAGTTCAATAGCAAGATTCTTACAAAGATGATGCCATTTGTAAATTTGTTAAATAAAATAATTTTTATTCATATCGCTGGTAGTTTAATAGAGTTCATTAGCAAGATTCTTACAAAGAGGATGCTATTTGTAAATTTATCAAATAAAACAATTTTTATTCGTATCGCTGGTTCTTTTTATAATTGTACAGAATGTATCAATAAACAAAGTTTATTTTCAACAACAATCATATAAATAAAAAGCAGTTATTTAAATTCCTTTACTAAAATTTACACTTTGACAGATGTTATAAGTGAGGTAAAGGTTTTGGGAGTACATGTACATAAATTATGTACAATGACACATTTTTATAACAACATAATTAAGCAATGTTCACTATACATTCATTTTTAAATTAATTGTTTATTTTACTTGTCATTTTGGCCCAAGCTGTGGTGATTTCATTCCTTATATATGAACATACATTTGACACTATAAACACTAAACTACCTGACTCTTAAGTTTATCTCACACAGGAAAGGCGTTAAGCAGATAAATAATAAATAAAAGTATAGCAAGAGTAACATGATTATAAATCTAACAAGTATAATAAGTAATACAATAAAAATAAACTAAATTTTGCTGGTGTTTGTGTATAGGTTAAATTACAAATGAACCCTTCTTCTAATCACATTTTCTGAAATAAAATACGTAAATTTTTTACAGATTCCAAAAAGAGTTTTGTGAATTTATTGTATCCACGATTTATAGTAAATTTTTAGAGAAATAAATTTTTGCTGAACTTGCTCACAGCTTGAAAAAAAAATTTTCGACAGCCTAATCTAAAACCAATGGCAGATCTGAAGTTAAACAGTCAGTATGCTTTGTGCAAGAAAAGTTATCCGGTAAACTCTTTTCTTGTTCAAGATACCACTGATAAAATAGTGTTAGTGTGCATACTCATGATTGGCCATAATCTTCAACTGAATTGAATTTTCACATATTCTAGCAAGGAGATCAGGGGATGAAGCGGAATATCAGTATTCACGTACTTTTAACCTCAGAATATGAGTATTTGCATATTTTGGCCTCAGAATATGAATATTTAACTATTTTGACCTTGGAATATAAATATTAGGCCAGCCAGACCAGGGAATATGAATATTTGAGGATGTTTGCCTCTGGAATGATGAATATTTGGAAAGTATTCTGAAATGAGTATGAATATTCTGGTTGAAATACTCTGTTTCATCCCCCAAAAGGAGAAACTGAAATTTACAATGAAACAGTACATTGAGTATTGAATGATGCCATTACTTGCTGAAATTCTGGAACATTTTACTTCAGTTCAAGAGTAAGGTTGACCAATAGGTAAGTTTGCTGTGTGGTTCAATAAAATAATATATCTTGACAATCTTGTTTGCTTGGTCTATCCGGGACTACACTCAGTCTGTACTCTGAAAAACCTCTGGCAAATATTTTCCTGGACAGACCTTGCACTCAGTTATTTTAAGATAACTCATTTTATTATTTAAAAATTTTACTAAAAAAATTGACAAACGTTATTAAACTTCAAAATAAACAAGACTAATTTAGCAAGTTAAAGTTTTAAAATACTCAAAATACTTCGATAAACAATTAAAATACTGTAGAATACGATTTTGTTAAAGTTTATAAAAAATCTTTAATTGGACATCTAATCAAGCATGCAGTAAAACCTCCAATTTTTAAAGTTCATGAATGTACCACCTGTTTCCCTTGGCTTCTGATGAACATGCAATGAGCTACTTTATAATCATAAGGTCTGCATGCTTAATGTTTTTAATAATAGTTTTAGTATCTTAACAGTCATGATAAAAACTAACATCTTGAAGGAAAATTGATTTATCTTTCCGTTATGATTTTTTTCAAATTAGATTTTTTTTCTATTTTAAAAAAAGCATTGTTTTTTTTTTTCACCTCCCTTTTTGAATGTGCAGAAAAACTAACACTAAATAACAAATAACTAAAAATAGGTAATGGAACTTTAACTTAAATGGAAAAGATTATTTAAAGATTGATTACTTTCAAACAAAAGTTCCAAACATAAGGTTTTCCAAACTTTTTCCAAACAAAAAAATAAAAATTAACTCCATCAGAGTACTGCAACATAACAGTTTATTATTTATGTCAATAATTTCCATTTATGCCAACTTACAACTTTTTAAGTTACACCAGAAGCAAATTTTGCCCAACATCAGACTCTGCTGGAGATGCAAATTCAAACAAATTTACTCTAAAAACTAATAATTTTATACTGTAAATGCTCAAATGAGCTCGCAGGGGGCTTATTTAACACTTATTCTATTTCAATTGAGGTGGATAGTGGCAGAATACTACTTAGTGAAGGTGCGAGGTAGATATTCATTAAGCAACTATCCAACAAAATTTTAATTGGCAGAATTTCATATTCTACCTGCTTTATCTTAGCAACACCTAAATTTTGGTAAAGTTTAATGAAGTGATTTTTCAAATATTCACCAATTTGCTAATTCAAAGTGTCACCAAATTTTCATTTTCATTACAAAAGAAGAAAACAGGCGGTTCTTTGGTTTAATAGTTAACATGATTAAGTTAGATATAAATGTAAAATGCAGAGGATATGGCCGAGATCAATCATTGTGCCAACATTACTACAATCATCATATTTGTAAACATGTAAGCTAAATAAAAATTTTCATTAACAACATTTGGTTTTAGATGATCCATATTATATATAAATTCTCCCACAAAAGGATTCAAACTTTTGGCAAAGCATGTTATGGAGAACTTAGCTTATCATCTCCAGTAGTTTGATTCCTTTGATTATTCTCATTTTATCATTACTTATTTATTTATTTATTTAAAGTGTTCGCAGTTAATGGCAGGGTTAACAAGAGAGATTGCTCTCTAATAATGGGGCCCTTCTAACGTTACCCCAACCACCTCATCCCCCCTATCCTTTAGAACTGAATAAATTCCCTCATAAAGAAAAAAAAACGTTTCAGTGCATATTTAGCAGCACTGTTTGCTCAGAAGCAAGCTGTGCAGGCAAGCTTGGTGGCACTTTACACATACAGGTTTAAATATTTGAGGTGTGTCTGGATCACATATCAGTTCAGTAAGATAAGTATAATGAGAATAAATTATAGTAATGATTTCCAAAATAGGACTTTTAAGGGCATGCAAAACAGTTACAGATTTTTAGAAGTTTTAAGGCCTCCAGAATGCCTGCTTTAAATCAAAACTATAACAAAAATTGAAGAGTATAATATCTTAAACTAGCAAAACTGAGGAAGTGTTTTCCATATTGATTGTACTACAGTAGTTCACAAGTCTCTTAATGTGGGAAGTTTTCAATGCCAAGAAATAACTTGTCACATACTGTCATTCAATAAGATGTAAGAAAAATGTAAGCAGATTTTTTTTTATCAAAATGTGATGTAACAAAGTTTGATGAACAAAAAAAATCAGTAAAGTATGGCTACAATACAAAATTTATTCTAAATTACTCCACTTTTGATACAGTATACATAGCTAGTCCAACTTCTTTAAAGTACAACTTATTGTTTTTGATAGAGAGTTCGCCTTAGAAGAAATTCAATTGCACAAATGGCAGAGATTTTGATATAATTCATTTGTCTTCATTCAAATTAACCCTTCTAGCATTGTACTTTCAAGAGCTAAACTTTCAAAAGAATATGTTACCCAAAGCAAGGCTAGGAGGGCTTATTTGAAAGAAGACAAAACAATCTTAAAATTGCCACTGCTTATCCATAAGGTCTATAGCACTTTTATCAATGGAATCAAGTAAATCCCAGAGATGCACAAAAATATTTCAGAAACATGAAAGACTTGTTGCTTTGTACAAAGTATTGATTAACCTAAACTAACTTCAATGTTTACTCTAGGTGGAGGACAAATGAAAAATGAGATTTTAAAAAACAGTAGAGTCTGTACCAAATTATTCAAACTGGAATAATTTTTTGACATACAGTAATGCGTATTATGAATAATTGTATAAAATACTCACACCGTAGATCTAAAAAACAGAATTAAATTTAACTTTTGGTTAACAGCTTGTGCTGCAAACATGAAAAATATCAGTTGCCGATAAACTCCCAGTGGATGCTCAATGGTTGGAGCTGAGAGATTCAAGTACAAGTATTATTAATTTTGAACCATAAGAGATGATTCTGGACTGAAAGTGGTGTGTGAATGTGCTAAATTATCTTTGTTAATATTGAAAACATTATCCCAAACACCTTTCAAATAACAAACAAAACTCTTTATCAATTATTAAAATATTATACATTAATTCATTGTTTTTAATCCTTATTAATGTGATATAAGGTTAGATAAAGCTTCTGCAACATGATTTAAATCTGGTCATATTGTTTTTTTAGTGCTTTTTTAATCATAACAACCATTTGTGTTGAAGTACAAACCAGCCACCGAGGATAACTCTATGGCCATTCGAAAGGAAAAAAACTGTAGAAACCTTTGAAAAGGATGGTTTTATCAAGGATGCCCAGCTTCATATTAAGTAGGGGTTAAACTAAATGAAACTACCAAACAAAAAAATAATCTTTGGGGCAAGTTTAATTCACAAGAGTTGACATAAAAATATCCCTTTTGGGAAAGACATATTTGGAGCCACACAAATTACTGACCCATGAATGAACCACTAGAGTGCCTCCGGAAGTGTTGCTTTTCTGCTGATTTACGTCCCAAAGCATTGAACGTGAGACTGTCTTGTGGCGGTGTTAGTGACAAGGACTGTGCATGGCTGTTACTGTCAGCTCTAGAAACTTTATTGTTGTTAGGTTTAGGTGGATAAACTGAAGACGCAGTTTCTGAGATGTTTGCATTGTCATCATCTTTTGCTTTAGACAACGTTATTTCAGGTTTACAATCGCCAGCTGCCAGGGCAGCCGCGGCAATCAGGGCCACAGTTCCTGCACCGCTCTGAATGCCAGGCACCTCTGAAACTTAACGAGTTTATCATTGAAGTGTTAAATAAATGAACTCAGTTTATAATTTATTAGAAGGTCAGTTACTTAAACAATTATGATGTTTTATATGATGTTATCATCTGATACTTTTTTAAAATATTTGTCCCATTATGATTATAACTGTTATCTTCTTTTCTAATCAAATAACACATAATTATTCATTTAAAATTAACATAATGAATATACCAAGTGTCCCTTTTCACCCTCACTTTAATTCATGTAGAATGCAGTTAACAAAAAATGTTACAAATAACTTAATTGTTTATATCATGTACCTATTTATACTTGTTTTACCTCACATTGAATATGTTTGCATGCATTTATGAAATACACACTGGTGGTATCTAGAATGTTAGATTAAATAAGCATTCATAAAGTTTATAGCAGGAAAAAATAATTTGATTGAGAAGTAATGTACAGTCAGGTTCTGTTCTGACTTGCCTGTGAGAATTATATGGGTCAGAACTATCACAATTTGGTTCAACATGATACTGTCAACAATGTATACATAGAACTGCCAAAACAACTTTTTACACAGTTCAATTTTAATCTAAATTCTGTTTTCTCCTTTTGTTTGTGATTGTCTTTTGAAGAGAGATTAAAAAGTTTGCAGCATTATGGAATGAAGTTTTGTCCAACTTGATAAAATTTGGAAACCATGCAGAATTCTTTCTTATTAACCACAAGAAAGGCCCTTACTAGGAAACCTCATTATGCCGGTTAGACAAAAACCAAGCACAGCGAGGTTCATACCACAAGGCCAAGGTCTGAGATTTCAGAGTAAAGACCAAGCAAATGAGGTAAATATCATATTTGACCAAGTAAGTCTCCAACCCCCTCCCCCCCCCACCCCCAGTAAAATAAATAAGGTTGGCAAAAGTTTTGGGTTTGACATTTACTTAAGCATTCATTTGGCACTTATTAGCAATTTTCCAAAGTTAGTTTGCCTAAAACAGCTTTTTGGGAAGCCCCAAAAATACTTTGTGTTATTTTGAATTCAAATTCCTTCAATACTAAACTCAAAGTGCAGTTGTTACAAGAGTACTGGCCGTTTTTCAATTATTGCCAGAGGTTAACAAACTTCAGGATCAGGGCCCAGTTCCTCAAAACCCTGATTAACTTAACCCAGGGTTAACTCTTAACAAAGCCTATTGGTTTTCATGGTAATTAACCCTGAGTTAGTGCTAACTTGGTTTTGAGGAACTGACTTCACCATACTCAAGCCCCTAACAACATAAAATGTTAAATATTGCATTAAGGCTTGCAAAAATGTAATAAGAAATGCAGTTATTATTGTTATTATTATTGCTGTATTAACACTATCTAGTTATATTTATTTATCAAAATGTATTACTTTGAATAAAAAGTGGGCCTTCACTTGGGTTGTTTAAACCCTTTCAGCCCTAGTCAATTTATTAAAAATTAATCTACCTTCTCCTTACAAAACTTAGTACACAAAGTAAGATATTCAAAAATTAGAAAGAAAAAATTGATCAAACAAAGAAAACCCAGTCAGATGAAATGAAAAATAATTCCTCAGAGTTCATGTAACATATGGGTGCAAGTTGGGCAATTTTTTAAAAATACTCTTTTAAAACATTTTTGGCAACATTAGCAGCATGTGGTTTGACAGATAAAGGGCTGAAAGGGTTCATGTTTAAAGTGCAAATGAAGTGAAAAGATTTATTACTTCAGACCTTGCTAATGAAGAATAGCAGTGAAAAAAATTGTCAAAACCTTTTAAGGCTCTTGAGATTTCAACATTGAAAGTTATCAACTGATGAAGTCATGTATAGTTCTGACAAACTAGTTGCATTTTATTTAAATCTGCTACCACTGAGCCAAACTTGGACTACTTTTGTATCACTGGGTAGATAAAATCATAGGCTAAAATTTATCCAAAGGTTATGGATTGGCTGCAGATTTAAATAAAAAGCAAATTTGTTGGAACCATACATGACTTCGTCAGTTGAGAACTTTAAATGTTAATATCTCAAGAACCATGTGAAAAACTAATATTTTGACAATTTTTTTTACCACTGCTCCTGATTTAGCAGTTCCTATCCACTGTTTAAATAATAAATCTTTTCACTTCGTATATGCACTTTAAGTTATGATAAACTCACTGGGTTCTATTCATAGTATGGAGAAAACTCTCAAGCAGAACATGCCTGTACCTCGCCGTGTTTCACAGTGCTTAGTATGTGTTTCTGTCAGGGGGGTGGATGCAGCCATGCTGTCCAAGATTGTTTGCGACATTCCCAAAGAGACAGATGTTGCTTGCAAACTTGCAACTGGCACTTGTTTGTGGAATGCATAGAACAGATGTTTGCACATATCCTCACTGACATCATCGCCCAGATATGCAGACATAAAAAGCTTGAAACCTTGATAGTCCATTGGCTGAAAGTAATTGGAAAGCAAAAATCTGAGTAAGGCTCTTGGCTCTTAGTTACTAGACAGGCCCATAGGGAGAGGAGGGGGCAATGGGTGTGCTTACACCCCATCCCCCCCACTCCCCCATACCATTTTCAAAGTTTCCCAGGTACATTCTGACAGACCCCCTAGAGTCTTGCACTTTTGACATTTGATTGGTCGGCCTCCTCTCTGAATGCTACCTCCCAAAAAATCCTGGATATGGTTCTGCTAGGAGTTTACCAATAATAGTATGTACTAAGTATTATATCATACTAAATACATGTATCATGTAGCTATTAAACTTTCCCAAAGCTCAAAACTATACTATTTGAATGATTGTGTAACTGTATTCTCTCTATAAAAATTTCATATTGGGTTCTTTGTTGAATTTAGTGACCCCCTCCCCTCCCCCTAAAAAAAACAAGAAAAAGAGAAGTTGCTTAATATGTTGAACACATACCATATTTGATGGAGTAAGAGCCAACCCCCTGCTGCTATATGTTTCATGAAAGTTTTGGGGGGTGGTGCTTGCTCGGTTAAGTTTTCACAATAAAAGTTTTCTAATATATAACACAGATGCATAATATTAGCTCTCTGAAAATGAGACACAAATGAATTTATTGATCACTCACTCTTTCTGAAATTATTATCATACTGTTAATGAGCAAAATATAACACAACCTGCCAAATACCGTAGTCAATTTTCAAGCACCATAAGAGTCACACTGCACATTAAAAAAGTCAACTTTTGTCAATGTTGCAACAAGTTTCAAATTAATTTTTTTGTCTTGACACTATTTGATTTCCAAACAATTTTACAGAAAAAACTTTCCCAATCACAAATCAATTGTACACATTTCCTGAAAATTCTTGAGCCCATAGTCTTCTGTATTTATGTTGTTCAACTGATTAGACCTACTGTAGGTTTCTCAAGCTGAGAGTGACATATCGGCAGCCATTTTATATTGAATGCAAACCTGTTTTTGCATCTCTATTTGCTTTACTTTGGTTTTCAACAGTTTTTCTAAGGGATTTAATGATCTAGAATGCAGTAAAATACAGATACATAGTATTCGTAAAGGGATTTACTACACATTCTTGGGAAAATATTTAGGACTTTGGCCAAGGATATTATTTTGTAGCAATTATTGTTATTTCAGTTTAAAACACCTCTGGGCAGGAACTTTTGCATAAAAAAATTTCTGATGGGTGCTTACACAAGAATGTTCACTTACTCCATCATAATACAGTATATGTATATAATAGTTGAACATTATAACATTTATCTGATACTGGACTACCTTTTCTAAAAAAATGAACTCAAGAAAGATAATATTTATTTAATCATTGCAATTACAGTAAACAAAAGCCAATTATAACAACATATTTAACATATAATTATTATCAAGACTAAAAATATTAAACACCAAGGGTCATTATGATAATGACTATTCATCGATTCTCTAATTTCATCAGACAATTGTCTGAAAGACAAAAAATATATTTGCAGCCTTAGACAACTCTTCTCAATATAAAAAGGTCCTGAAAAACAGTGCATGTCCATGCAGCTTGGAGGAGGATGAAAAAGCTGCAAGATCTTTTACAAGGGACTCATGCAAGCACGAAAACATGTGAACCATCTACTATAAATAAAATTATAATTCCTGACCAGTGATTTTTTTATTGACAATAATTATCATTGGTTCTCCCAATGATTAATGTCCATCACAGATGTAGGTAGTATTGATACACCACCCCCCCCCCCCCCCCGAAA
>JANVCF010143637.1:0-11545 GCA_025388745.1 Hydrozoanthus gracilis
CTTTATGAAACAGCATAACGCTGGTTCTGATTGTGAACATAGAATGTTTTCAAATAGATTAGGTTTAGTACTATCAAAAGGTAATTTATCTTACTCAAGAATGTATTTCTTATGTCAGAATAGGCTGTGCAACAAAATAGAAAATGCATTTCGTCTTCTTCACTTCAATATAGGGTATGGTAGAATAAGGTAGGGTACGGTAGAATAAGATAGGGTACGATAGAATAAAATAGGGTATGGTAGAATGACATAAGGTACGGTAGAATAAGATAGGGCATGGTAGAATAATATAGGGTATGGTAGAATGAGGTAGGGTACGGTAGAATGAAATAGGGTACGGTAGAATAAGATAGGGTAGGGTAGAAAAAGATATAGTATGGTAGAATAAGATAGGGTATGGTAAAATAAGATAGGGTAGAGTAGAGAATGACATAAGGTACGGTAAAATAAGATAGGGTGCGGTAGAATTAGATAGGGTACGGTAGAATTTAATAGGGTACGGTAGAATAATATAGGGTATGGAAGAATAAGGTAGGATATGGTAGAATGACATAGGGTACGGTAGAATAAGATAGGGTACGGTAGAATAAGATAGGGTACGGCAGAATATAGAAAGGGTACGGTAGAATAAGATAGGGTGTGGTAGAATGGCATAGGGTACGGTAGAATAAGATAGGGTATGGTAGGATAAGATAGGGTAGGGTAGACTAAGATAGGTTGCGGTAGACTAAGAGAGGGTACGGTAGAATAAAATAAGGTACGGTAGAATAAGATAGGGCACGGTAGAATAAGATAGGGTACGGTAGAATAAGATAGGATATCTAAAATAGGATAGGATGAGGATGGAAGAAGAGGTTGCGGCATTTGAATGAATGACGACATATAAGGTTCCCTTGTAGGATAGGAGGGGGATAGGAGGGTGAAAGGAGGGTGAAAGGAGGGGGATAGGAGAGGGAAGGGTATGCTCCCTTTCCTAACAAAGTCGATAGTGTTAATAACAATGATAAAAATAAAATATCATTCTTAATACTGCGCGTAAGTTCAAATTCTATTCGCTCACAGGCTACCGAGATAACTAATTCGAAACAATGATCTGAATTATAGTAATGATTTCTAGAATAATAGCTCTAATCTTTTATAAAGGATGTTTGTATAAAAGCTTTTGAGGTCAGCTTTAAAAGAGTGAGAGTTTCTGAATACCTCAAGAAATTGGGAATTAGGCCAGCTCCAAATTTTTGGTGCAGAAAGGGCGTTAGTCATAAAAATAGCACTCATGAATTCGGGTGACCTTGACAAGCAAGGAGGTTACGGACATATTTCCGGAGCCAGGCCATTTACAGCTTAATTTAAAAATGAAAAGTAGCGTTTGAAACTGCATAGTTAATCCAGCTTTGGTTCAAAATAATTCTTCCTGAGAGATGCGGAGCTTAACTAAAGTCGGTTAGTCGAATTCCTTGACCTAATTTTGCATCTTGCTACGTTGATAGTGTTAAAATTTCTCTGACATTTCCTGCTAAAGAAAACGACCGGCCAAGAATTGTGTAGCCTGAATGTCATAGCAAGCGTTTCTGTTGGGTTTTGGTGAGATTTTCTTTTTGGCCCCGCGAAAATTGGGGCGGTTTTCGCCAACGGGCCCCCAAAAAATTTCGCTAAAAACCCAACGGAAAAGCTTGTTATGCAAGCCACGAATCGCGTTTTGCTCGTTAGTGATTTTGGCTTTTTTGGTGTAAAAACTAATACAAGAGTCGTTTGTTCTGTTGCAAAAAGCCGATAGATCAATATCAACAACGAGTCGAACAAAACCTCTGCGTGTGGACAGATGGTGAAGGCACACCGCTTAAGTCATGTGGGACCATTTGCTTGTGCATCTGAATTAGGTTGAATACAATAGAACTGACGGATTGTCCTTTCATTAAACTCTCATTTAGTAAGATTTTAGTTCTGGTTTAGTAAAACATTGAAACAAATATGAAAAAAAATACTCAACCGGAATGAATTCTTGTCGCACGTTATTTACAAACTTCAACGTCAGCGAAGGCACTCAATAAACACGACGCAAATTTTATAAGCTTGCGTGTCAGTCCGCTTAAACGCGAATTTTTGGTTTGGTGCGACAGTACTAGTCGGATTGCTATGAGGGGGTCAGTACCGCCGGCTACGGTAGGATGACGCGTTGAACAATGCTGAGTTTGCGGTATTGAAATATGACCTACAAGGTTGTGGGTGAGTGCAGATCTATTAACTTGAGTTGCCACACTTTTCTTTATCTGGCCCGTGCCTGACTGGGCTTGATAGTTAAAAATAAAATTGCTTTTACTGTTCACCAATTAGCAGGTAGAATCAGTTTCCATAGGTAACCAAGGCTCGAGCTCACAACTTGTGAGTTATGAGAGAATGTATGGGACACTGTGACTCAGTCGATTTTTAGAACAAATATATGAAAAAAATAAAATCCACTTAAAAAACTCTCAAAATTGAAATATTTGTAGAGGTTGTCAACTACCGCAAGAAAAGACACACAGTAAGTGATTCAGTTAAGAAGGAATTTTATTTCATATTTGTTCTGTAAACCGACTGAGTTGAGAGTGTCCAGAGCGTCCAATACTTAACATTTATATTCTGTTTCAATTGAGGTGGATAGTGGCAGAATATCTATTGAGCGCCGAAAAAAACACTTTCGCTTAGCGTGACGAGACGCACGCGTGAGCAGCCTTAACATATAACAAACGTGTTTTGACAGTTTGTCAACTACAAAATGTCGTAAACGGCGTCGTAAAACAGTGAAATTCTTTAGGCTGTTTTACACTTCGCGTGTTCTCACAGCAAACTTTTTCAGTATCGTACCGTAATCCCAAACGGACGCGAAGCGACTTCTTCCGTCCGCCATTTTGTTTTAGTGTCATTATCTACTATTTCGGAGATAAATATTGTCTCATAGCTACTATTTCTAAACTAATCAAATCGGGCGTAACCGAGCTGGTATACACTAAACTCTCTTATAACTCGTGGTGAGCCCTGGTTACCTGCGAAGCGACCAGGCCGGGAGCTCTTGGTTTCATCAACCGGAAGAGAAAAAGAAAAACTTGAAATGCGATGTGAATAAGTTAAAATGGTGCAGCACATTGTTTGGTAATATTTGAGAGGAAAAAGACTAGAGGCAGAGCCGATTCTGTTGAAGTCAAATTGAGTAACGTAGTTCAAATTCTCCTTAGAAAACCAACTTAAGTGCAGAAATGAGCGGGAGGTGCCCGTTGAATGGGTTCGTTTTCTGTGACCCAGCTTAAAAGCCCAACTCACCCGGCCCGGCCTTTGTGAATCAGTAGCCCTGCAACTGGTACGTACTGCTAGACGAATTATAACTGTGGTTTGTTCCGAAAAAAAAGTGGGAACTGCCTAAAACTATAATCTAGAACCCGAACAGAATAAGTAAGTTTATGCATGTGCGCGCGAGAGTTTGTTTCTAATGTTAAGAAAAAACTTGAAAAACTGTATTTTAGTTAAGTCTAAATTGAATAAAAAAATACCACGAAACAGGTTAGTTTGCGCGCTAAAAAGTTACAACTCTGTCGGAAAGAACATGCTTCTAATCTCTGGTAAAACTTATTCAGGTCTAACATAGAACTCATCTGTTTAAACCATAATATATGTACATGCATAGTGTTGATGCCGGAAAAAGACACAAAGTCCTTTACGATATGGCCTCTCTCTACACGGAAGGCACGTCTCAGAAGAATTAGCGCACATACATTTAACGGGATAGCTAGCATCTTACTGACATATAAAATAATTGCGGAAATTTTCGGGGGAGAAACGAACAAGATTAAAATACTTTACGAGCCTTAAAGTTCAAAACACGCTTTTGCTAAACGAGAAGTTATTTCAGAGAGAAATGTAACTTGTGATCACATTTAAATCCAATTCTACTCTGTTTTGTTTTGGATTCGTTTTAATTACAGATCGTTCATTCCCCAAGGCCAAGATCCTTTCCCTAACACAAAAATTCTTAAGGGGAAACTTGGAAGATACAAATAGTTCTTGAAAAATATCATAAATGGCAAATTGTACAAAATATAAACCATACCTTAGATTGAACCGGCTCTGGTATGAGTTTAAACGATCGCGTGGCTTCTTTGCGTGATATGAAGGCAGTTGAGATCGCTCCTCACAGTTTATCGCCTGCTTCAGTTAATGTTTTATTCATGAATATGGACGTTACTTGCAGCGAACCGTTTCAAGTTTGGTTTAATTTCTTTACGGTTCTTTTGGAAAACATTTTATACGACAGGGCTATCGTCACATTTCTCACAGTGTATGAGCGGGTACTTAGTGTTTAGTTAGAAAAATGTTTTCGCAAGTTTTCTGAAGACAAAACACAACGACTTTGAGCTAACTGGTTCCAAATTCTCCAGAGAAACTTTACCAAAACTAACAAAGTACGAAGATGAAGTGATTGCGGTTTGATCAATTATATAACAAGAACTAATCAAGCTCGTTTTGAACTAAAAAGGTAAAACCATAAACCGCCTGTTAAACGTAAATAGTCTCTTTTGGTACGTTCTCGACAATAATATTCGAAGCTGACAAGAACTTTCTTTTTCTTCAGCTATTAACACATCCGTTTGGACATATGGCATGTGGCGCGCGTGCAAGCTAGAATTGGCCTTTATCATTAATGGTGACGTTTCTGATGACAGAAAGACGTGTACTCGACATATTAAGTGGCCCTTAGTGTTATCTGTGCCGGCACTTAAGCAAGTTGTGTACTCGGACGCAAACACAAGCAGTTGCTTCTCATGCGTTCATTAATTTGTCACGGCAAGAAAAAAGAGCACATACAGAGTTGGTATACATTGTTTCATAAATATATGTAAATTAAAATACGTGAGATGGAGAAATTGCTCTCTCAAAACCCATAAGATATTGTTCATGTCACTTTTTGTCAAACTCAGAGGAGAAAATTGGGAAAGGTGTATGTAATGAGATAGTGGAAGGGAAGACTTACGGGCGTTTGCTTTGGAACAAACAGATTTCAGAAACGGAAGGCGCTGCTCTGCGGCCGAACTATGAAGCTGGAGCAGTGCTACTCAGGGCAACACGTTGCGTGCAAAGCCCTTATTTGCTAATTTATTTATGTCTTCCAGTTGTGGCGAAAGAACCTCTCCTGTCTTGGCCACAGAGAAAGTGTCAGGGCTGAAATGGCACGCAATGTTTGATTTACGATAAAATAAATCCACTCATTAGAGTTTTGATTAAACAAATTTTCCAAGAAGGCGAGGAAATAAAAGAAACTTAAAACCCAGAAAGAACTTTATAATAAAAAATGGATTTCATAATTCATTTCTTCACTCCTTGCTTAGTTTTTCAACCGTTCATTACGTCATGGTATTATTTGTAAAGATGAAAATCTTCAGTTATAGTTTAATCCTTGAAATGAGCAGTAAGAGCAAAGCAAAACCGAAAATATGTATAGACTTGCTCCTTGAAAGCTAACACAACAAATTTTCGCCGCTAAACTCCCGTTGTTATGGCCTTTACTGAGGCCAAGGTCGTGGAGTGCGCGTGAAGACTGTTTGTTAAAGACAAAAGTATATTCTTTTGCAACAACTTTCAAGCTTAAAGACTCTAAACGCTTAGTTTCCTCAATAAAATTTCACTAATCCGTGCAGAATAAAATAATAACAACATATAGTTTTCGTTCTACCAGCGTGTTCAACGGAAGAATTATTCGAACAATCAATACTGGTTTAAAGTATTTTTGAACTGGTCAATTATTTTGAATTCTCTTTATCGACCCGTTCACGCGATGGCAAACGGATCAAGAATAAACCCTTAATTCGTAAACAAAAAAAGGGAAACAAATCATTTTTGTGAGTTTTACCTTTGATGTTGACTTGCAGCGTAAATCCTTTTGTTTGAAGCGATCCGTGAGGTAAGGATCTTGCGGGATATCGCGTGAGCTCGAATTCTCGCTTCAGGGAGCGGAAGAAATACTCGACAATTCAATTGTGTCGCTATTTTTAGCTCATGGCATACAAGCAGTGAATTATAAAAAGTTCCGGCAGAAACAAAGAACAGAACAAGGAAGTTACTTTTGACACTGAAGGGCGGTAGATAGCTTTAAAGAGTGAAGCAATTCTTGTAGTTGAACTAATAAAAATTGCATCGGCTCTCATGTGAAGTTTACCCCGCCAGGAGATGACAAAAGCTTATTTCAATCTTGTGGTTAACAAATGATTCCACCTGCCAAACACTACGAAACAACGCTTGAAGGGCTTTTTACCTTGTCCTGTCGCTGATTTGTTGACAGTTCAATGCTTTTACTTGGCTACAAGAAACACGACGAACAACGATGAACTAATGCAACTTCTGCCATGGAAAGAATGAAAACGAACTTAACAAAGAAAGGCAAATGTTGTCAGATACTTTCTTCTTGATGCTGTCGGTGGAGAGGTTTTTATTTTTTCATTCAAAGTGCTTATAAGAAATTTATATTTAGCCAAGGAGTTCTACTGGGTTCTTCAGTTGTCCGAGTTCAGTTTCCAACAAAGCCCCTTTTACACGAGCAAGTTTTCCTTTACAATTTTTATTTGACAAGGAAAAATTGCTCGTGGTTATGGAGAGAACAGGACAAGGAAGAGTTGTCAAATCTGAAACTTGCTCGTGTAGACGGACAACAAGGAAAATGTGACAAGGATATGATTGTTATATAACGAACTGAAAACTTGTCAAGGAAACTTGCCCGTCGTCTACACGAACAAGAAAACCTTGTCAAATAAAAATTGTAAAGGAAAACTTGCTATCATTTGCATGAGCAATAACTGATGTCAAGTAAACTTGTCAAGGAAAAATTCCTCGCGTAAAAGAGTCTTGAATTTGAGATAATCCCATGTTGCAGCGTTTTAAGTGGAGGCCTGATTTAGAGTTTGCTGTCGTTTCCATTGCCTGGAGCATTTCGTTTCTTTGGCCGAGTTTAAATCCCCACTATAATCACGTTTTGATTTTTGAGTCTTCTGTTAAACAGAGCTCCTGGCTATAGGTCTTATTTTATTGAAAATTACTGCCCATAGGAAGTTTTACCTCTGAAAACAAAATTTCCAAGTTCATCCATCTTTAATTCATTCACGCTGTTTTTTTGCGACATTTAAAAAGCTTGCCAACAGCTCTATCTATAAAATTCTGATTTACTTCTCTTCGTGTGTTCTCCATCTACATTTAGAAAGCTTAGATAATGTTGTTTTTAAACCAGTTTAGTGATAAGTTTATGGCTGTCGTCGTTTGTCCGAAACTCAGGAGTAAAAATGTTCTAACGTTTTTTTCCCCAGAAATTTAATGTACGAAAGTTTACGGGCGAATATTTTCGGAGCACACACACCTTTTTTTATTATTTTGTTATCACTTCTTTTTTAATAATTAAAAAGTCTTACTAATACTTTCCAGCGCTTGTACCAAAGTTACTTGGTGAAAATAAAGTAACCCTAATTAGAACGTGTTCATATCTTATGTTCATATTTTAATACTTTAATACCTAAGAAACAAAAACGAATCGATGAATGCGACATTTTCAAATTGAAACGAAGTATACATCATTCTTCATACTGTACCTTGCCTCTTTACATGGAGCAAGTTGTCCTGGCATCTCGACTTGCCGTCTCTATTGTATTTTGCTTTTTTGAATTTCGTTTACATGTAAGGCGGGCTGTATCCTGGCTTGCCGAGTTTCCCATGTCGGCGAGCCAGGGCACCCGGCAAGCCGAGACAACTTTAGTGCATGTAGAGGCGTAAAGCCGAGATATCTCGGCCAGGCGGGACAAGATTTGACATTTCTGACACACGCAACGTAACTATTCCGGCTTTGATCAGCAATCAATGCATAAGGGGAAAAAGGGGAAGAGTTTCTGTTCCAAATCTTGCAGAAATGGAGAAAATTGACTGCGTTCAACGAACGGGCGATGTCACGAAAAATAATTCAAATAAAACTTGTCTCTGCCAGGCGGGACGACATCTTTGCCTGTAAACGCCTGCTTATTATTGTCCGAGAGCATCTCGTCCCATGTAAAGAGGCTCTCAGAAACCGACGGGCCCAAAGAACCAAAGAGAAATCTGTACCTGCACGTTTGAATCAGCGTGCTGACCCTGCACGCCGTCGTTTTCAAAAATACAACAGGAAGGCTAACTTTAGGAGTCATGGGGACTACTGAACCTTCTACAAAAACGTTTCAACCTTCGTCACGGCTAATTATATTGTTTCTAGCAATATAACGAGTGGTTGACAATTCCACGGTAATTTCTATCGTACGAAACATGCCTCCCTTCTAAAACTTTTAATCCCGGTCAGTTTCTCCTTACATAAAACATTCAAAACAAAGATGTTTTGTTCTGAGAAAATGAAAAGTAAAGTTCTCCCAAATTTGTTCCATGAATAGTATGGGCTCCAGATGGGAGAATTTGCCAGTACCGCTGGGCACTGGGACTGAAAGAGTTTATAATGTGCACAATAAAACGTCGATATTTTAGTTCGTGGAAATAATAAAACAATTCAAATTTTAAAAAGTGTACACTTGCCAGGAACACCCTCCCCCATCCCTCCCTCTGACAGGACTTTTTTTATGCTTGAAAAGAAGTCAGAACTCGTTATCGTTTGCTGAATAATCAAAATCACTAGTGAAACTTCAAATTTTGAAAACTAAAATAAAAATCATTCTCTAAGAAAGAGTTAGTGTCTTTGAGACACGAGTTTTGCTTCTTCGTAAGATCAAAAGAAATGCCAAACTCCTTGACATTCATTGAATAATCGTTAACAGCCAATAAGACTGGGGTCTGGCTTAGCCATCCCTCATAAATAGCATTGTTAAAATTGTTGCCTAGCAATTAAGTTGTTCTAGAATATTTTTGCAATATTCAAATTCTCCTTGACAGCGTGGGAGGAGATGCACAAAACGTTTGGAAAACCACGATGAGGCTGGAACGGCACCACGCATTTCATTGCAGCCCTGTAGTTGTTCGTCACTTGCACATCAAGTTGATTTTAAATCAATTAAAGTTTTCCTCGCTCTGTTGTCTCATCTTATCTTTTACTTCATCGTTGGAAGCATTATCAACATCAAGTCACATGGGTATCACCACAATCATCACTATCACTATCAGTTCCATCACTGTCATCACCGTTATCTTCGCAAACACAACCATTACTAACATATCATCACTGCCATCATCATCACCATCACTCTCATCATCGAAATTATCACCACCAAAATCATTATCATCACCATCACAATCATCATCGCAATCATCCCTATCGTTTCATTTCTGCAATCATCACATCACCACCACCACCACCATCATCATCATCATCATCATCATCAACATAACTATGATTGTTCATGGACTACACTATTCATCATCAATCCTCATCATCATTATCACCACCTAAGAGTTGACTAGCTCCACCATGTTTATCGACCAAATCAAACGTTCTCACCAGCCTGGGTCGTCGACATCTCTTAACACACAGCCACAAAATTACCAACAGCAATATCAGAACCACGAGGGCAACAGCTGCCACGAAACCTGCAAAGCAATGTTAAGACTTGCATCAGTCTAACTCTAAACCTGAAAGTAAACATTAGAATCTGTATCGGTCAAAGGTAAAAACAGTTCAAGTCGAATTCCCGAGGCCTTCAGCTAGGGAGGAACCCAGGAAATAGCTGTGTAAGATACGAGTACGCCGCCGACCACGGCAGAGAACAATAGTAATCACAATAGCTACACGTTGGAATGCACCGTGCTGGTCACCTGCATGCTGTTAATAGTTCCAGAAAATTAGCACGTGAAAAGCTCGGTTTGAAGTTTCTACGACAACGAAAACGACCAACAGAAAATTCTGTCAAGTTCATTTACCTTTAAGAAGAACACTTTCATATTATTCTAGATCTATTCACTTGGTGTAATTCGGAGAAAAGAGAAAGCAAACCAGCCATACGTGATCAAAGAAGGCGAGGAACAAGTATGTTCTTTGTGAGCTATCGTCGTCGATGTTGCCGTCCTTAAATCTTATGCTCGCTCCCTCTTATTCAAAGAACAAGCAATTATACTCAGGTCTTTAAGTAGTTTCATGAATTTCGGATGGCTCAAACAGTGTTAGCTTCTTCAAAACTTTGAAAGTGATAATCCCTGTTTGATTCTCTCTCAAACCTTTTGGTTACTATGACAACTAGTTTCACTTGATCTGCTTTTTAAAAACTTTGCAAAGGACATGCGAGTGTAATGAAAGAGAGATTAGCATAACTCTAAAAAAATTTGTTGACTTGTTTAAAGAACAGGCTTTGGGGCTTTAACAAGAAAGAACTATGCAAAGACAAGACAAAACAAACGGAACGTGCAGGAGTTTTCCCCTGGATAAAAGGAAAGTTAAAAAAAAAACTCATCAAATTTGCTCTCACATAAACACGCACCAATTAGAAAACTTGTCCCAATTGCAGTCAAAACTAAAAAACTAGATAGTTCGTCTCCGAAAACTGATCACAAAAAGCACATGATATCTGCAGCTGTACAAAAGCACTAAATTGGGTCAGCGGTTTCGAGGGGAAATTATTTTACAAACGTTATGGTGCAAAGCTTTTAATTAAGCAGATACGGGAATCAGAACAAAACTACTAGTAAGCTATGGTAAAAAAACCCCCATGAAATCGTTTCTTTAAAAGCTTCAAATCTCTAACAGTTAATAAGAAACATTCGCTTAAAACACTGGCTGGGAGTTCAGTAAAACCATGCACTTGTATCCCCCCCCCCGGAAAATTTATACTCTGATGACAGATGTCTTAGTCACATGCGTTTTCCCCATTCGTCACAATACTGGAAAGACTCGAATAGAAACCTTGCCCTAAAAAGCATTACTTTTCGTTGTTACCTTTGTAGATTACGTTTTTCACGCATATCTTCTCGTTCAGTCCACACGCGCTGTTGACGTCATCAGGAATGATACTTGCTGTCTGTCTAGGAACCAATCAGAGAAGCGAAACTATACAAGTATACTTGACATGTTTTCCAAATGTCAAAAGCACCAATAGGGTAATGATCGAACTAATTTGTACGTTAGATATTATAATTGTGTACTTTTTAATAAATACGAAATCCTACGGAGACATAACTCAGAAAAACCGAACTCCTGACGAGAGTCAAACCAAAGACTTTGTCCTTTTCACAGCAACAAAAGAAGTGTGCAACTGTAATGTCATAGTCTTAGCCTTATTTAACATTTTAATTTTCAAAAATCGGTTTTGATCTTGGACAAAACGTAGGTAAACAAAGAACTGCTTTGTGTCAAGCAATCTAAAATGTTGGAAGAATTCGGCCCAATGATTTTGATACAAGCTACTGAGTGGGCCGTTCAAATACTGGTTAATTTTAACCCATCAGTTCAGCCAAGTTCAAGCAACAACTGGGCCCTGGTAATGATCAACCCTGGGCTAGTGCTAATCAGCCTTTGAACAACTGGGCCCTGGTAATGATCAACCCTGGGTTAGTGCTAATCAGCCTTTGAACAACT
>JANVCF010143859.1:0-11542 GCA_025388745.1 Hydrozoanthus gracilis
TTTTATGGCAGTTAAGCTGATTTAAAAACTTGTGTAGAATGGACTTGAATAATGTTCACAAATGACACCTGTCAGCCATTGACACATATTATAATCTTCACACAAATCATATCGATGAACATGTGCACACAAAACTACTTACCCATGAGCTTCAATTGTGTGAGTTCCATTATTTACTCTATGAAATGCCGACGAGTGTTGTGGATGCGCATAAGGATGCAAATGCGGAGACGGCATGTGCCGAAGGGGCTGTTGTGACATCATTGGTGGAGTTGGACTGTCACTTGTTAAATCAATCACTTGAGGGGCTGAGCAGCCAGGCTTAATGTCTCTCTAAGAAGGAAATAAATTTTATTAATTTCAAATTGAACTTTCTTTAGATCTCTACTATGTTTTTTCTTTTATTAGTTAACACAAACAATGTTATATATTCAAGAACAATGCTGTAACACACTGAGTTATCATTTTGCAAGCCTAGCTACAATGTTATGCTCTCTTTATAAATATATTTTTAATAAACTATACCTTCTCCTGCAAAATTTTTAAGAATCAAATTCATAAAATTTCAACAAAATTACAAACTTCAGAATTTTTTGAAGCAATAATCATTTTCAGATTCTACCAGCATGCACAGTCACTCTGTATGTTTTCAAGCAGCAGTTTTTTAGTTAGGGCATTTTAAGTTTACATGAAGCTGATCTTAGCACAATAAAGGTTTATAAAAAACAAAATTAAATAAATAAATCAACACCTAACTTTACTAGTTGAAGCAATTCTAGTGCTTAATGCTCATACATGATACTTTTTTCTTTTCAGTCTGAGTTATATTCATTTGGTATAAATTAAACTAGAGCATAACTCTTCTCAGAGTAAACTTGAGAGAATTTTGCTTTCATCTTCTGCACTTCCTTTTATTTGTTGATCAATCTTGTTTTCTCATTACCAAAGGTCTTAACAACTATTATTTTGTATGTGTTGTGTAAGAAAAAGTTAGATGATGATAAACTGGCTGAGACTGAAAGAGTTAACATTAATACTTACTTTGCCATGAAGTGTAGTGCAGTGTGGTGTCCTGTGATCCAGACTTGATGTACAAGGAGTGGCATGTTGAAAACTTGGTCCAGATGTACTAGCCATTGCCTTTTCTAAAAAGTGAATGTATTTAGCATACAATATTGTAACATAATTACATTAATATTTTTAATATAAACACCAAACATAAGCACATGGTAGCCAACTAGCATTTTTTTCGTTTTCAACCACTAAATATTTAACACTTCGTACTTTCTTTAAAAAAGGGAAATATCTAAATCAGAAAATCTTGAAGTTTCATGGGAAATACTTAATCTATTCTTATTTCTTTAAAGTTCCTATCAAGCTTAATTTTTTGCTTTTGGGATTAAAACTGTTGTCATCTGTGAACTTTTAAACCAAAAAAAGAATGGAATGTTAATTTTGACCAAGTTGGCCGAGATATAGCAGCAATGAGTTATGTGGTTTTGTTGAAAAATGTTCATTTCTAAAAAATGTCATAAAATTTTTATTTCAAAATTCAAGGGAAAAGTTCATTGATTAAAGTTATAAAAATGTGACTATTGTAGCCTGAATTGAATAATTTTGAGATAAAAAAGACTGTCTCTGATTCATGCCTCCTGCTTCATCCTCATTACATCATTGATTCAAGTCTAAAAATGTAACAGGAACAGCAAGAAAAGGTTTTATTTTTGAAAATTACTGTTATTAAAGGGTTATACTTTTCATCTTGAACTTAAAAGCTTTTACAGGGACTTTCGTAACTTTCATTTGGTACCCAATGGTGTTATCTATCATGACACCAAGCTCAGCATTTAGACTTGTTGATGTATCAGAAAAGCAAAATCAGTCAATGGTGAACAAAAAAACAAAATCTTAGTGCAGATCCCTTTAGAAGGATTTTCTGCTAAAAGCTTCTTTAATTACAACATCAGACAAAATCTCCTTTCTAATGTAATTCACTTTTGTGATACATTTAATTTGTGATCTTAAAAGAAATCTGGAAAAAAACTATTATTCATGCTTAAGTTTTATCCATACACATATTGGTAGCTGCATGTTCTTTTCTGAATACTTGTTCAATAAATTAGTTGATAAACCTGATATCATTTTGGAAGTTATCCTATTTTTCTCACACTCCATTTCTTAATGACTAAGCTTGCATGACCATCTTAATTGAAAACAGACATTTTACCATATTTAGGATATGGATCAAAATTCCTAGTCTGTCACAGTTGCCAACTAAAACCACAACAAAAATTCCTTTCTCTTATTTCACTTGTTGGGTTGTTGAAAATCAAATTTTGGAAAGACTTCATATCCAACATAATCATGTCAAAGACAGTCCAGTAAAGTTTCCTTAATTTGCTTTGCGATTTACTCACCCACATAAACCAGAATCATTTAAGATTTCCTCATTTTCTAGTCATTGAATAACTGAATTTTTCAGTAATTATCTTTGCAAGTGTGAAAATTCTCAACCTAAACTTAGCTCTGTTGGAAATTTTTTTTTCACACACTATTACAATTTAATATCAAGAACACAGGACTATGGGACAAAATCTATAAACACAATAAAACTAAAAAGTATTATGGTGTTCTGTATGCATAAAAAATCTTTGAAGTTCTTGTTAGATAACACAGATTTAACTGTTAATTTTACTTTTCACATCTGTTTTAAGTTTAATGTTAGAAAACAGTTGTATAATAACATAAAAAAGCCAGATAAAAGGAAACAAACTCCACAAGAACCTAACAGATAGCTACTTGTAAGTCTTGGAATATGAGCACTTTTTTAAAGTTACTTAACAATTATTTCTAAGAGCAGGAGACATAAACATTGCAAAGCTACAGTGAGCAAAGATGTTGGCCATAGTCCCTTACAAAAAAGACTAAAGACCTAACAAAGTTCATTTCCTGGTAAAAAAACATCAAATTTTCCTCCCTCCCTCCTTGCCAATGCTGGAAGGTTTTGAGTAAAATTAATTCTAGTACCAAGCTTACACTAAGTCTAAGAGAGGGTTTTTTTTATGGAAAGCTAGGAAGATTTATACCGTCACTAAAACAGTACAAAGGAAATAACACAAGACAACAATGCTATTTGGTCCAAGACATTATGTTACTTACACTTGTACAGTGCAAAGACTAGGTTAAAATTGGCTCTTGGTCTATAAAATGTGAAAACAGCTCAGTTCCTGGGAACACTACCCCCTTAGCAAGCCATTACTGATTTGAAACCAACATACCAATTGGAGGCCTTCACTCTAACTGCTTATCTTCAACTGGAGAAGCATTATTAATACAAAAACTGAGAAAACTTCCAAATTTTGCAAAAGATTGAGCAATGTGATCTAATGTTTTCGCAAACATCCTACCAGTTTGCTTTTGTCCCCTAAAACCACTACAAGTACATATGCTATCACTAATTTAAATCAAGCAATAATGACAGAAAACCTCAAGAAAGTTAAGGCTGTTTTGACAAACGAGATTCAAGTTGAAAAAAGTCGACATTCAGGGTTCAATGGCTAATGAAAACGCATCCTGATCAGAGTTTTCAAGATTGTGACTATTAATATTTCATAAAAGCACGACAGATTGTAGATATTCCATTCTGTTCAGAAAAAGCAAACACAATTAAGAAAACAATTCAAAAATGTCAAAAAAGAGTCGTCTGATTTTGTCAAAAGGAGCATATGTCATTTGTGAGAATAGGATCAAATTCCTTTCGATGTCAAGAAAAAATTCATCTACCATTAGATTTTATCAGGTTGACAGTAACGCCTACAGCAGAAAAAATATCAGGTACATATCTCAGGATTCGTGACAAAAATAAGAATTATTCCCTACACTGAAAAAAAATTAATTTTTGAAACACCAGTTTTTCGCGAGGTATAAAATCTACACACACGCAAAAGGTTGTTTACACTGAGCCTGCGATCAACCCGTTCTCTTTCTTTCGCGATTATTAAGCATGGCCACCAGAATTTTTCGTGAGTCTGATTTGCTTGAAATGTTTCAATTTTAATCAGACAGTCGTTGAATTATGTTGCTGCGGACTGCCACGATCCCACACCGAAACATGATAGCACTGAACTGCGGTTTCCCCTCCAGCCAAGTTCAGGATATCTTTGATAACATTCTTCTTTGAGAAAACTCCGCTCGTCTAAATTTTTTTTTTAACTCTTATCCATCTCGAGCCAGTTAAGTAAGTTGTAAAAGTTTAAAATGGAAAAGATCCCACTAACTAACGAAGTCAACAAGGTCATGCCAAACAAACTGAGCTCTGCGCGCGTTATTGGGGACTCTCAGCGCGAAAATGTGCTCAGATTCCAGAGTTAATGTACCATTCAGTTCTTTGATTTTGCCGCGGTCCAATTCGGCGAGACAAAAATTATTTCTCGTCTCACTAATTCAGGATTCACGACTGTAAGATGTTTCAATTTACTGATTCCGAAAGACACTCTTTCTCTAAAAAAATTCTAATCGCAAAGATACAAGGATTAACGAACACAAGTCTTCGAATCATCTTAAAGCCCCGATGCCTGAATGAATATAAACTCGCAAAGCTTAATTTATGTATGAGGTGAAACTGTGGTTTGTGTCGAGGAATCTGCTCAAATTTAAGTCAGTTGGCGATTTTGTCAAAATATAGCTACAATACTACTTGCCTGAGAATGTTCCGAACAAAGGCATACTATCAAAGTCCCTCAGGAAAAATTTGCATATGGTTTTCCTCGGAATGAACCATGGCTTGTGGCTAAGAATAAACATGGCCTCTCTCTCGCTTCGTTGCAAGTTTCGAGACCAGAGGATACAATGTAGTCCAAATTATCTCGAGCTACGGAGTAAAAGTGTCCACACGAACATATCGTTTTCCGAAAAGCATAAAGGCGTTTTATGAATATACGGCCAAGAGTCCTTTTCTATGACTATTATTATTACATTCATTCACTGAGAGCGAGATAAAGCCACACGATAAAGTTCTTCTCTCCATTAGACGAATAAGATTGGCCAAGTTTTCTACCACATTCAAAGTAAAAATTGGCTAAAGCAACATTAACTCGATGTTCAAGAAAAGAGTATTCACAAACCAAGTTATAGCGGTATGTTTTAATCAGCGCGCTCCGTAAAACTTAAAATATATTCACGTTAGAATGAAAGGTACGAACTTTATAAGCGTTAACTCAATTTGGTTCCCAAGAACTTGATGTCAGTTTCACATGAATACTTGAACGTTGAGCGCTAAATAAGACGACCGTAATATCCTATTTTGGTACCAACTACAAAAAAATACTGCAACTTTGAATCCATTGACCAAACATCTTTGCCATTAGATCATATTATTAGGTGGAATCTTCGATTTGGGGGACTACAGAATTTCAAAATAAACAAGATCACGAAGGAAACTTACAATGTCTGTCGAAGTTATGCTATAAATGTCGGTTTCTCCGTCGATCGTCGATACAAAGCAACATCGCTATACGAATTCGCTAGATTAATGTCTGTTTTCATTTACAGTCCTGACCTCTACGTCCATTACCCTCTGAGGAATGTACTCTTCCAGATTAGAACGAACTTCACCCCCCTAGTACGAGAATCATGAAAACATTTTCGCTTCAATCGATGCTTTTAAGTTAAACTGAAGACAGTGACTTACTTCGAGGCTAATTGCGGGAAAACACAGAACATTGGATTCAAGGTTAAGCGCTGAAAAGCTTCTCGAATTACGAGCAATCCATCTATCTAATGCTCGGTTCAGGCGCGAGTCGCGTTCTGTTCAATTAAATATGTAGTTGTTCTGCGCCTGAGAGAACATATTCTAGCTACAAGAATTTAAAGAGAAGTTTTTATCTTGAACGAATCCGATTTTATCATGAAATATGGACTATCTGCTTTCTAAGAGCCTATTCGCACAAGGCTTCTAGGTGATTCACTCGACCTTCATGGCTACGTCCTCTCCACAAGAGGCGACGTGAGAGATCTGTTTCAAAGAAACGCTCGCGCAGTGAAAATCACTTACCTAAAAACTGAAGTGTAAATTGCCAATCTTGCTTATAAATTACAGAAATCAGGAGTCTTTTTTAAGTTAACGCGAAGCTTTCAGTTCAGTGTGGCACTCGATGTTGGGTACGAGCTGTGGCCAGCGTTTGGTACCAAAGATATACAGGGCCCCTCTGATATTCACGACTCGCCAACTTCCATGCGGATAGTCCGCGGTTCCGCTTTCACAAAAATCGATCAATGGAAAAAAACCTCCCCTCTCCTTTTGTTGACATTTGACATCAAGCTAACACACATTGTGACGTCATTTGACAGTTTCGGGAATGTCCAGCCCACCGAATTTTGATTGCTTTTCGAATATTGTGCACGACATCACCCAATGAGTCAAACTTCTCGAAGTGTGTTGGGAGTTTGGGTTGCTTTTATTTAAGATTGCATTTGTGATAAAGTTCTTAATAACTAGCAACAAGAGATCAGCAAATAAGTTGTCTTTTAGCGAGATACCGGCTGGGATCAAAATCCGCTTGAAGCTTGATGGAATAATATTGCATGGCTGCTTTGTTAAAGATTCCTCGCTCGTCATCTATCGTAATAGGAAAGTACTCCTCTTGAAATTAGCTTATTTAGTTACGTGTTTCTTCGTCATTTTCTCGAGAGTAAAATTCAATGGGCTTTTGAAAAATAAAGAAATTAAATTCGGGTATAAACTAGAAAGGGCGCTCCGCACTTCCGGTCATGTAGTAAATTTCATTTGCATATTAAAAGTTTGAAAAAAACGTGTCTTAAGCGTCAGTGGTACTATAATAATAGGCGTCAGCCTCTTACAGTATTCGTCGATTGTCCATTTAGCGATGCACTTTATTTTTTTAGTTACGAATCTCCATAAACTGAATACGTCCCTTTGCAAACACTCCATGTTCGACGCCAACACGGCGACAGTTTGTTTGCAAGCGAGTCAAAGGCCCGAAAACTTTTTAAAACCAACAAACACAAAGGTTCGAAAACGTGACTTGGATACCAGTATACGTATTGTTCGGGCAAAGCAAGTACTAAACGTGAATAGCTATTCGTCTCTCTCAAGGCAGCATTCGATAGCCTTTCTCTTTGCCTTTGGTTTTGCCTCTATTCTTTGTGTATTTCAGATTTCAATTTATATCAATAGACGATCTGTTCTGAAAATGAGAGGTAATTTATCAACGCTACATTCACACTAATTCTTCTTCTCTGGGGCCATTAAAAACTAAACGACCTTAATAAAACAAGAGGAAATAGAACGCTCTTTGGGCTCTTTGCCTTTGTACAACAAAGACGCTTTGTGATTGATGTTTTTCTTTCGTTCACGGCTTGATTGGCACAAAACATCTGGCGCACTCGACCCTTAAAACCTCAGCCAATCAGATCGCTCGCATTGATCGAACTGCTTTACATCAAACAAACCGCAAAACAGACGAAAATGAAAGGGAATTTTTATCAGATGAGCCCTATTACTAATTTGAATGTTTTGATGGACTTTCATTTTTTGCACAAAAATTTCATCATTTAAGCTTTTTTGTCTGTTGATGTTCAACTCTGACGATTATTCGTAGTTCTTACACTCAAATCTCGAATCTTCGTGATTCGTCTTCTCAATTCTCGAAACCTGCTCTCAAGTAAAAACAAACGTCATTGCATTTGCATGAAATTAGAGATCTAATTGTTTTTCCTTGCTAAAACCATGGTTCTTTATTCTTTTGTTTGCTGGCTCTAAAAACGTAGGCGTTTTGTTGGTAGATAAAAGACTATCTCTAAAAAGGAGTAAAAGGTTTTAGATCGAAAAGAGGATTTTGACGAGACTGGAAATGAAAAGTCTTGAAAATGCAAAGCAAGCAAGAACGGTTCGGGTAAAACCCTTGGCTAAACACCTAAATATAGCTCATTGTGACGCGGACAATCAATCATGTGTTTTTGTTGACAACGCACGTCAGGTGACTTTGGGCGTGCAAGAACCTTGCAATTTGATTGGCTGTTGCTAAGTGACAAATATTTTTATCTCAAATATGATTGGTCGAAAAAAATTGTGAAATTCGACAAGAAGGCTCTTCTTCCTTCGCCATTGCATTTTATTTTTCGACTGGAAAGGAAAGTTTATTTCTTTGCGTGGCTGTTTGCTGCGTAAAGGACGAAGATCAGTAGAGGTAGAAGGTTGTATAGAAGGAAAAAGTCGGATTTACGATCGTAATCAGTTTTCAGGAGTTAACGATTTATTCCGGTTGATCGAAATTCGACTACGAAGACATCGAGGCAAACAAGCGAAAGATGACTTTCGGTTCAAGTTATTCGGACACAAGTCCCAACTCAACTCACTCAAAAAGCAAATCTTATCAGAAAAGGAATGCTCAAAGAAAAAATCAAAGACGTCGAAGTGATCGTGCCCATACGTTTCAAGAAACGAAACCGATAATGGGCCATACGATTTCGCCATCGTCGACCATTCCAATTCCCCGAAGGAGATCTGACGGCAGTGCGCAGCTGAAATTTACCCCGGAAAAAGCGCCTTATGCAGGTCCGAAATTCAGTTCACCACCTCCACCGAGCTTACTACCAAAACCACCATCGCACTGGATTGCATCTCCTTGCTGTCTCGAGGCAATTTATCAAAACGACACTGCCGCCATGACAGAGCATCTCCGACAACTTTTAAAAGTTACTTCTTAAAAGGCTAAATTGAAGCGTCGAAAGTTGTTATTAAGGCTGTACAGAAAAGGACCTCAACAAATTTGTCTGTTTGTACAAATTTGTATATTTGTAAATATGAAAGCGAACTTGATGTTCATAGAAAACATCTTAGTTGTTTTAGAGAGAGGACTATTGTAAAAATTGTGAAATTTTAAATAATGATGAACGTGTTTGTAATTAGGTAACATACTAACTTTTTTAATATATACATATGTAAACTGAACTAGTTTTTCAAAATCGAGTTAGGGAGAAATCTTTTAGCTTATTTACAACGGTTTTCGACTAGACTGTACCGACTTAGCTTTCGTGTTTAGGGTTAAATTTTCTATTTTTGTTTTTGAGGTTTTGAAATTTTACCACTAGCATTAATTTTGCAAAGCAAGATTTTGGCCTACTCCTTAGATTGAGTTTTAATCAGATTTTTTGAAGTATTATAAGAGTAAGACCTACCTTTAACATAGATAATGCATTGTATATCATCTACGAACTACCAACACGACCGACAAAAGGAATTACGTTGAGTCATAAAACGTATGTAATTCTCAAATCTCAAAGGACAGTAGACTAAGACTAAGCAAGATTTTGGCATACTCCATAGATTGAGTTTTAATCAGACTTTTTTGAAGTACCTATCTTAAACATAGATAATGCATTGTATATCATCTACGAACTACCAACACGACCGACAAAAGGAATTATGTTGAGTCAAAAGACATATGTAATTCTCAAATCTCAAAGGACAGTAGACTAAGACTAAGTGAACAATAATTATTTTTTACCATCGTACTGCATTGGTCTGAAGGCTGCACCAGACACAAGCAAGACTGCATAGTGACAAAGAAGACTAACCTACATGGATATTGCAAGGAGTGGATTTCAATGACAACACAAGACATTCACAAGCAAGGAAAAGGAACAGTACAACCACACACAGATTATACAAGCAAGATTCAAGCACTTCACTTCCGTAAACAACTAACACATACAAGTTCAAGACCACAACTTACTACAAGACACCAATCCTTGCAGCTGACATCGACAAAACCCGGCTCTCTTTAGGGCCACCAAATCTGCAAAAGGGAATGACCAAATTACTTCATGTGCCATATATATAAGGCACTATATCATGTTACTAACCTTGATTTTGTTTACCTTCCAGCCATTGTTTGTCTCTTTTCTTTTGCAACTCTTCCTTGTCTTTCTTTTTTTTCATCTTCAGCAAACTGGCTTTTGTTTTCACTCGAATGCAACCAGCAACATTCCTTTTTTCTTCACAGCTTCTTTCTCAAATAGTCTGACTTCAAACATTTTAGTATACCAAACTCCATTGATTCCCTTTAAGTTCCCATTTAAATCAAACAACCCAAGTTGGTCTATGGGCCGGAATTAAAATTGATGAAAAAAGTAAAAAATTTTGGAAAAAATAACGGAAAGAGTACAAAATTAAGAGAAAAAAATGTACAATCGAAGAAAATATTTTTTTAAATTCACCAGTATTTTTAAGACAGATAAAGAACTTTAAATAGACTTAAAATGAAAGTCTTGCCTCAAAAACTTAAAAAGTTTATATAAATCTGACTCTTTTTCATACATTTCAAAATGAAAATTTAAAAGTTCAAATCTTCATTTATCTTGCTGACTGTGTTGGGTGATAACCACCCTGTGGGCTTTTTGTAGTGTTGCAGGAAAATTGCAAAAATTGCCATATCAGCTGTGGACCAAAGTTTAAAGGGAAACTTAATACAAAGTTTGGGTTAATACAACCGTATTCATTTGGCGAGGTTGCAAGAATGTTCAAAACACTAGCAACAAATTATTTAACTCGCAAACTAATAGGAAACTGACGGTAAAGTTTCCTAGCTGAAATCCATGAAGAGTTAAAAAAACAAATTGTTTAGTTTGTCAGTACGACCAAATTTGGCATACATAAGGGCAACAATATTTTTATTTTACCTTATATTTTGCTGATTAAAATTTACAGATTTTGATTGCTTTAGATAGGTGCTAGCGACCCGGAATAACGAAGAGCGCTATACTTGCCGGGCAGCCAGAGGGGGCAGAAGAGAAAACCTTGTGAACAAATATGTGATGCTCAGGGAATTTTAGATATCTGCATTAGGCCCTTCACACCCAATTTACTCTCTGCCATCATGGAGAGTTTTATTTTTATCAGTCATAATGTGAAAGTCAAGGCCAAATGTATGAAATGCATTGCTGTTTTTGAAAATGAGAAATGATTATTACTACGATATTGTAACTCTTGGTTCAGCCCTTCAATATAAAAAAAACACTTGAGTTGATTGGTGTAGACAAATTCCTACTATGGAAATGAAATGCTAACACTTGGTATAATCTTTGTATTGACAAAAAAAACAGGAAATAATCAATATCAGTAAGTCCCCAGGGAACTCTAGTTTCTATGAAACAAAAACTGACCTACAGAAAAAAAAGTAAACCTTTAATTGCGACAAAACTAAAATTTTGAGTTGATAAACAAGTATAAACTATTGTTCATCAATTTTAAGTGAAAAAGGCATCAAACATTCTGTTAAAAAAAGTTATTTATGAACTGCACCCCAACAGTGCATTTCCTTCAGTTCATATTTAAATGCTTTCATGCCACTGAAGTTGATATGTGTTGAGCAATTTCTTTTCTTCTGATGCTCGCTCCAAGTACTAAGTTTAAATCAAAGTTTTTGTGCAAATGCCAAACTAGGTAGTAATTCAAGTAGTTTTTTCTGTTCTTTGAAAAACGACTGTGACAAAGCTTGCTTACACTCTCTTGCATGACCAA
>JANVCF010143970.1:0-11540 GCA_025388745.1 Hydrozoanthus gracilis
CCCACAAGCCCCCCCCCCCACCCCACAAAAAACGAACGGTCTCTTAGCTAGAATTTGAAAGTCTTCCAAAAATCAGAACTAATCAACAAAGCTGAGACTGCAAAAAACAGCGACATACGTCATATATGCGTCATAAACATTCCGGGAAAAACATGTAGTTTTCCAGAAAAAAAAACGGTTCTCAATTGTTTTCGGTTAATTGTGAGAAATATTTGCAGAGACCAAACCTTTGTTCTTTTTCCCTGAAACCAGTAAATAAATATGTAATTTTACTGAGTTGATATAAAAATCAATATTTTTGTGTAATTTGTTATGATTTCAGTTTGACGGAGGGCGCTACGAATGGGTTTTTAACATATTTTTCCTTCGTATTTACTTAATTTTCTCTTCTTTATCTATCTATCATTTAGTAACTTATTTTTCATCCGTCATCCGTCATCCGCCATCTGTTATCCGCCATCCGCCATCCGCCATCCGTCATCCGTATCCATGTTTTACAAACACCCAAATTTGGATAAAATTAATGATGCTGAAAGCAAGCGATATGTTTATTTATGTTTTTCTTTGTAGGCAAAGCATAACATGCGCCCACCTTTCCGGCCACTTTTGGTATTTCGCCGCTTTTGAAATGATTTCGAAACTTTGACCTTAACTTAATATTTGTAAAGGTATTGGCATTTTAGTTATTTATTCAATCGTTTCAGTTCCGTTCTAGCTCTAGGTGCTATACAAATATAAGGATGTTCATTCCCAAATGAACAATACAGCAAATCAAGGTGCATGCATTTTATAACTAGTCTAGTAAATAAATCATCAGAAGGAACTAGCCGTGATACTCAATCGAAGCTTAGTAGCGGAACGCAAAGGAAACGATTTAAAATTTTAAAGAAAGAGAAAGTTCTTGATATGAACTGTTCAGATTTAGAATTAGATTAGATTACTGGGATTATAGCAACTGATTTTGTTTGTTTCTTTTTCCAAAATAGGGTCGCATTCTTTTGGGACCAACAGTGTTCTGGTCGGTGGAGTTGGTTGAGTTGTTTGCATGTTCTATATTGGGTATGTTGGATCAATTATTTCAACGTACTAACTCTAGTCTTAGTTAAAAAGGTTGAAGTCGTTTAAAAATGTGTTCTATTAAAAATTCTATAAAACCAATTAACCAAAACCGGTTTAGGTTGAAATGGTTGGTCCTAATAGAACACGATGGCTTGTCCCAGTAGTACAAGACCTTAAAGATCGCTACAGTGTTTTAAATATGAAACGTGCATATAACATCCGTTCAAGTACCCGACACAAAGTTAACTACACTGCAGGTTGAACTACAAGCGTGAAATAAAGTGTTTTCATACTCGCCTAGACTTTGTAAGTCGTAAAAGTGGTTGTTTATAGACTAAGTACGTTTTTGTTTTTCTATGTTATTCTTTTAAGTGGACTTGTTTGCGCTCCATCGCAAATATTAAAACTGTGGATGCTTAAACAATATACCTGTCGGCAACCTTCCAGACATTTGATTTCCTGTCAGCAACTTACAGTTCTCTCCTTTTCCAGCTAACTTATCGAGATTTGCCTTTTCCTTTGGCAGCTCAAACAAAATAATGCATTTGATAAAAATAATACAGAAGTTAATCACGTAAAGTAAGCCTACGAAGATGAAATGCAGCGTCTCTAAAAAATGTTAGAGAGCGGATATGGGTTCAGGTTAAAGACAGTGATTAACACAATATTTGTAGTGCTTGTGTCTGAGAGGTTAAACAAGGTGTGACTTACTCTTAAAATACATCATTACATCAAGAGTTCTATAAAAAAAGTGCTAAAAACTAAGTAATCCCCAAATCAAAACAAAAAAGCTCAGAAAGAACATTTCTTTTATTGCCACGCGAACTTCTAGTTTTCTTTCTTTGCCCAGTTACCACAAAATAACATCTTGTTTTTGCTAAAAACTTAACTAAAGAAAAGTTTAAACAATTCTGACTTGGGTTTCACGCATTCCCCACAGAAGCCGAAGACAAAAGGCGAAGCGGCCATCTTGCTGCTCTAAACAAAAAAATGATCAAGTTCTTTTGTTGAAGGACGTTATGACGTCAGGTGCCACAAGTCAGTGATTTTAGAGGTTATTTTTAATTAGAATGCAAAGCGTTAGTTATGATTCATAACATACCAAATAGAAAAAATATGTTTTTTAGCCATCTACAATAATTTAGCTTTCTACACATCATAGTTCTTTTTGTATCTTACCTCTACAAAAATAAGCATGCATTAACTTTTTGTAAATCAGACGTTTTTAAAAATAGATCTCTAAAAAGGAATAAACTATTCTTCGCTTTCGAGCATTTACTTGTAGGAAGTCCTTGAGTTGAGTGATTGTTGATTTAACCCGGCTTGGTCAAAACGCACTTTTTAACGAATTACATGATGTCAACAGAACTAAGGACAACCATACACTCTCAACCATCAATGTAACAATGACCTTTTAATAGCTTCTCTCGCAATAATTGACCGACTGTAATTTGAATAGTTTATAATAACAGCATTGTTACATGTGAGATAAGATTGATCTAGCGAACATCTTAAAAATTGTGATTTGGTTTTGGAATTGTGGTTAAGTGAACCCGCAACTGTTGGCAAGTGATTCCATTAGGTTATTTCTAGAGGCTAATAGAGTTTTAGGACATGATTTTATACTGCAACACGTGGAATGAACTTGCCAAATTAGCTATTGTTACAAAAAGTATACTGAAGCAGCGATCATAAATTGTTTTCAGTTGACCACAAACACGAGCACAAATTCGAACATTGTTAAATTAGATGAAGAAGAACAGTGAGTTGAACTGAGTCTGGTTTATTGATTCGTTTCTGTAAGATCTTGTGCGTACACAACAAGGCACTGATTATATTCGTGCATCAGAAACATTGCAATCAATAACCAAGTGCAATTCAAATTGAAAAAGAACCATAAAAGTGCTGTAATCACAAGCCTCAATTTTCATACAAAGAATAGGACAACAATATCGTAACCTTCACAAGTTGACCCCCCTGTCCCATTTCTTGCGAACGCATACCCTTAAATTCCAATTGTTACTAGTAATAACAAAAAGTGTACGGGCATCAATAGCTATGTCGTGACCTTAGCGTGAAATATCGTCGATGATATGTTGAGTATGGAAACACAGAAAGTACCTTCTAAAGAATGTTGACAATTTATCAATAACATTTTTGGAAAAAGCAATTAATGGGACTAGAAATAGAGCTACAGTGCGGGGGAAAGGTTACATCACCTGTGTTTATCAACCTAAAGTTCCCAAAATGTTTATTTCGACACACTTTTGGAAACTGCCGCTTTATAAGGTAACGGCGAGAAAAACTGCCATCAATTAAAAGGCCATCTGTCAGGTTACCGGCCGGTGCCGGTGATCTTAATTCGAGGATCTGACTTATAAGTGAGTCTTTTTATCTCCTAACAGAATATTGAAGCAGGTCTGTCGATAGATCAGCTAGCCAGTAGTGACGACTACGAGATACCACATTTGAAGGATGCAGAATATCTCGACTCGCATGCGTAACACGAAGACTACATTGGAAGTGACATGTTCAGTACAGCAAATCAAACAGATCTCAACAAATCAACAAATCCTTAGAAATTATATAGATCTTACAAATCAATTTTTTTCTCGAAATATTCTTTTTCATGTTTTACATGTTTGCATAGTTCTGTTGAAGTGTACACTGATATATTTCATGAACAGTACGACACGAACGTGTAAATAAAGCTGACTTGGGCGACGGTACAGCTTTTGCAGTGAAAATAAACCAATGGCTAGTTTCAAATATTCAGAAGATCAGTCGGGATCCTAGCCGTACAAATAACATTAGACTTACAGCCGAAAAATTATGTCGTTGCCAAAAAGACTGTGTTAATTTCGTAGAGTAATAAAAATGTTATACTGGATATAACCAAATTACAATGGACACAGTATTTATACAAAACATCGGCACAGTGCCGATAGCATGGAATTTCGTTTGTAAGAACAAATATTAAGACGAGGCAAGAATCACTGCATAACTCTGCCTCTTAGCAGAATAAAAGCTTTTGGTGCTGGCCATAATAAATTTTTGATAAACCTAAGACAAAGTTCACTTTGGTAAAAATTGCGGCTGCGTCGATGTATCGAATAACAACTAGTTGAGATAAAAGGAGTTTAAACTTTTCACCGTATTAAGAAGAGATGAAAACTGCCTTAGACACTTCGGTGCATGTAGGCTAATAGGCTAATATCCATTACAAAGTTATATAAGAAAATTGGTGGTTAGCTGCTTTGCAGCAGAGGTAGATGCAGCTATTATTAGTAATCCACCCTTCGAAAACACTTTTGTTACTCCTTCCAGTATGAGCTGGAGATGCTGTCAGCGTAAACAGCTTTTTGAGGACTTTGAAAGCTCACTTGTAAGTAATTGGTCATTCTCGTTCCTCATTTGTTAATATGTAGGGCAACTGATGAGTTAAAGGCTGCTTTCATAGAGGCTGCGGGGCTATGATCTGGATTGGGCTTTGCCCACCAATAGTTTTTGCCGAGGGAAAAAGAACTAAATCGAAAAAAACCCAATATTTTGTTTGGACGGACAGAAACAAATGCATTTCTGGCGATCTCAGAAGTTCAAACTTTAAAATTTCCGAGGGGGCATGGATTTTGCTCCCTTGGCGCTCGTTGCATCATGCTAGCTATTCGTATTTCAACTTAGCCCCATCATCGTTGTTATTGCGTTGTTTGGCCGTTTTATGATTAATATGAAGATCATGATCATCCCTTTCTTGATACGGATATTTGTCTGGTTAAAAGTTGTCTTCAGTATCTCATGAAATTTGGTGTTTCGGACTGTAGCCACTTGTTTTCTGCATCACTTCGTATAGCTCACGACAACTTTATTACAATTCACAACATGTATTACAATTCACTACAAAAGCTACTACAATTTACGAGAGTATTGCAATGGGGGACAGTACAGGGTGCTCTCCCAACTTCTGCAAACATTTTACGCAGTTCAAATCAAACAAAAAATACCAATTCTGCTGCTCTCCTTCACCTATTTCGTTCATTTAATCGGCTTAGCTTTCTTCAATTTGTTCAACACCTCGAGTTTTCGTCGGGCAAACTCTAATCTAAAATAATTAAAAAGTGGGAAGGTTCGTCACATTCTTCTCAAAAGTTTGAAAACTTTTTTCTGCAAAATCTTCAGCTCCGAGAGCGGCCTACACGTGTAAGCAGTTGCCTGACGAACGCACGCTCTCGTCAAACAAAAAGGCCTCGAAAAATTTCTTCATATATTCTAATGTAATATTGCTCACATGCATTTGAGCTGAACGAACGCGTTTTTTTCGACCTAGGGAGCTGAAATTAGTAAGAATGTCCGAGAAGAAAAAGTCGGAAGACCGCAAGCTACACAAGCGACATAAAGAAGACAATTTCTAGGAGAAGAAGTCAATACTAATAGCGCTAGATGTGGAGCACTCAACGACCAATTCTGCGAACATTTTAAAGAACTCCATAGGTGTAAAAAGGAACTTGAAACACTATACGTTCAAAAATTGCAAGGCCGTCTCATTCGATCAAAGGCTAGTTGAAATGAAAATGGTGAAATTCAACACAGAACTTTTTTTCATTGGAAAAAAATAAATTACGTGAAAAAACAAATGCGTAATTACGTCCTAATGATAACGAAACTACAACTGATTCTTAAGCTATCATTAAAGAACAATACGATTTTTACAACGAATTCTATACAAGAGTTCCTACCTTCTGGCCTTTAATCGGCAATCTTGTCGTTGACAGCTTTAATGAGTCTTTCGAAGAGATAAGCAATTGTAAATGTTATTCCTATAAAAAGACGGGACAGACTTTTTCTTAAGAATTCGAGTCCGATCTCACGGATCATTTTCGATGTCATGTATCATACAGATAAGACTAATGCACCTGGTATCTTCCTCTTCTGCGATTTTGAGAAGGCTTTGACTCGGTTGACTGGTCTTTTCTTTTCAGAACACTTCAAAGTTTTCAATTTATGTCAAAGCCCCTATAAAGCTTATTTTTTTAAAGTTCCATATGAAAAGTAGAACCTTTGATGCCATTTTATGCAAACCAAACCTTTTCTCGCCGTTCCTGTTACATTTTTTTAGACTTGAAGCAAAACATTAGAAAATTTTAATATGCAGTTCCTTTAGTTTTTTTTCCGTCAATAAATAGATCATAGTTAAGAGTCAATGTCACCATTTACAACACATTAACAAAAAAAGTGGCAACAGTCGAAAAAATCAATTCGGCTCATATTATTGGTAGGTAGGCCTAAACGAAAAACAAATCACTGCATGGTTCGTTTGGCTCAATATCAATCTATATTGGAGAAATCGATAATAATAGAATTTCGTCAAATGACGCTTACGGACCTCAAAATCCCCTCAAAATTTGGGACAAATTTTGAAGCTTCGCGTAACAAATAAAAACATTCTAGGACAATAAAAACTACAAAATATTGAAGAAAAACACTTAAATAAATAGTAGCAGCAATTTGGGCTTTTCGTGTCTATTTATTGACCCACAGTAATTTAATTTCTTCGACCTATTTTTAACTACAATAAATATACGTTAGACTTCAAGCAGTCCAATAACTTGGTGTTTTTCATCCCTCAAAAATACAAGGTTCCTGGTTTAACCCCCCCGGGGGGGGGGCGTTTTTCATCCCTCAAAAATTACCTCTGGTTTTAAAATTACCCTGATAATACCAGCTGTTTGCAATTCTTTACAATATTCTTTGGAGGGGGAAGGGTAGGGTAACCATCGGAAAAGTCCCCACTACACCCTAAAAATATGATTTAAAAGCTGAAATTTTTCCCTGGGTAGCTAGCAGGTCGTCGGTCGACTTTAAGCAGTTCAATAGCTCGGTTTTTTAACCCTAAAAACAGACTAAGGTCGGTTTTAACCACTAAAAAAAAACGACGGTCATACCTACCACCCTAATATAGAGAGTACAGGATTTCTTTTAACAAACCCTAAATGTACTGGACTGACAATTTTAACCCCGAAAAATATGAACTACCACCCCAATATAGGGAGTACCCCCCGTGATTTATTTTAGCAACCCCTAAAAAGTACCGGGCTGACATTTTTAACCTCTAAAACATACGATGGTCTTATCTACCAGACCAAAATAAGGAGTACCCCCCTCCCCGGGCGTCTGGTACTCCAGTGAGTTGCATTGCTATTAAGGCTTATTCGCGGTGGATGGGATTGCGTATGGGTGGGGGGAAGGGCTACTCTTGAACTTTTCATACAGTCTAAACCCTTAGTTAGACAGAAAAAGGCCTCCTTTAACACATATATCTCGATAGAAAATGGTACCACTTTGACACACCTAGAGAAGGTCTACGATATCTCTTTCCCTTATGTTTCTTTTTAGTAAACCCTAAATGTTTGAACAAGCCGACTGTTTTGTGTTTTATACTCAAAATCGTGAAAGTGTTACCCTTTTACATACCCACAGCCTGAAAAAGGTACCCTTTTGGGCAAAGACTCCCCGTATAGTCCACCCCTTACCGCCGGATGTGAATTTTTAAAATTCGCTAATAAAATTTTTGCAAAAAAAACATAACTATAAATTAACTTATTACATAAGTTTTCTAAAATTCGCGTTAATCGATAACGCGTAAATGTTGAACGTGTTGTTTAAGATGCTTTGTTAAATTCTTATAGTGAGGTAAAGATTTTAACATAGCCTAAGATAATTAAAATAAAACTTTGACATACTCGGCATTTATTCAGTCAATCAGTCACTTGGTATCTTTTTATGTACAGTACCATAGTAAGAACTGAATCGTGAATTGTTTTTTGCAGCAACACCAACACGTCATGTAGTAACATCATGCTCCCTATTTTCCCATTTGTATACCGGCTGAATGTAAGCAGTAAAGTCGGGAAAGTGGTAATACTGGTATATGCTTGCCAGAGTTGAATTTTTCATTTCCATAGTTAATTGCTGTGTCTTCGACATTGCCAAGTTGCCGTTTCTTTCTCTTAACTGTCTTTGCTGCTAGCTATATAGTGCTTTAATTATTATCGGCATGTTGCACAAATACCTGGGGGAAACAATTCACGGCTAACATCTTTTTGAATGATTGTCAGATTTATATGGGGATTTATTACTAGGAGTCGTGACGTATTTTCCGAGTCTGTGTCTTGCTTTCTATACGTCTATCAAAGTCGCAATGCTGTCCAACTATTATCGGTGAAATCCATAATCGCAACGCACTTGCCAGTGTTTTGTATGACATAATTTTCAAGAGACCGAGTTGTCGACTTTCAGTTGAACGCGTGTTGCATAAAATAGCAAGACGAAAAACCTTTGTATTGATAAGAAATTAAGACAAAACTCCTTTGGCAAACGTCCCAAGTATTGTAAAGATGTCAATTTCATTCACACCAATGAGTCGTCGTACCCTTTGCAGAGGTCTATGTTTCGCGTCTACAGGAAATCTTTACCGGGACTGGATTATGTATCGGCAGCTGGAGCCCTTTAGGGGAGGGGGGGGTAACTCGTGGTCAAAAGGACAGGGATGACCGTTGGAAAAAGCCCCAAAATACCCTAAAAAATACCAATGGGTAAAAACTTTCCATGATCCACCCTAAGAGTACCTCTCGGTTTCAAAATTACCCTGTGAAATACCAATTGAAATCTGAAAATTTTTTCTGGGTAGCTAGAGAGTCGGCGTTAAATCCCCTCGTGTTGCGCCGAAAGTGAAATGCAATAAATAAAGGCGCGCACGTAACTGGACGTTCGCCGAAAGACTTCTGTCTTATTTAACTTCTTATTCAGTACGCACATTTGCTAAAATACGGGACTGCAAGCAGTTCAACGATTGAAGGACCCCCTTTCCTGTTAACGCTCTAGATATGTATAGATAGTAAAATAGCTTAGCTCAGAGATTAATTATGATGAGCATTATGATGATTTCACTGTTTTATTCTGTGTCTAGATCTTGATCTCTTTCCATTTCGCTCGGTCACCACTGGGTAAGAAAGAACCTTCGCCCCTAGGATTTTGGGTGTGTTCGCCGGCTTCATCGTTCAGTGCACTTGACATAATTTTTTTAATAATTAATAAGTTTCCAATCGATAAAACTTTCTCCGGGTTTCTTAAATTTGAATTTAAAACAAATTCATTCCGACGGCCCTGAGCTAAAATGGCCGTAGCGGGCTTTAGGTCTTGATATCTGTTTTAGCTTTAACCCATATTGACATACGACGCTTCATTGTCGCTTGACAAGCTTAATGGCCTACACTCGGTTGGCACTGCGGGAAACACGTAGATTTGGTCGGAATTTTTGTACAGGCAGTTGTGATTATCAGGGCTCTGGCCTGTCTTCTGCAAAATGTAGAAGACAAGAAGTTAGTATGTATCGAATTTCAAGTTCGGAAATTTGTATACCTTATGGCATTAATGAAAAGTTCCTTGATTAATCATACTTCCTTGCTTCAGCCAGTTATTACGGACGCTCGATTTTTTTCCGATGGTTCTACAGAGTCGGTGTAATTCCAGACTCGTTAACGTTGTTTTCTCAATGGATTATTAATTGACAGCTAGTTAACATTAGGTAAGTAACAATAAAAAAGGCATTGATCATCTAGTAAAACAGTACGGTAGCATTGCTTCTTGTTCAATCGTAAAACAAAGGTAAAAACCTGCATCGTCTTTAAATGTATTTCTCAAAAAGAGAAAAACTAAAACTTGGCGGTTCTCACACAGTTAAAAGTTTTAGAAAACCTCCGTTAGTTGAAGCCCTCGCTAGAATTTATGAAATTAAAAGAAAAAGAAAATGTATTAAGTAATTGTTCGTGTAAGAACTAGGGAGCCTCCAGTTGTTCTACGGCATTTCACATTTCCCATCCCAGAATGTTTAAATTTTTATACTGATAACACATCGAAGAGAAGCAAACGTTTTGGTTTTCAATGTTTTTTCTTAATTTTAAAAACAGAGATGTTCCAGGTACATAGGATTGAATGAGTGAACTCGAAATAAAAACATTAGCAAGTTTATGAAGATATTGTCCTTTTTTAAAATTTAGCCAATCAAACCAACAGTTTAATAATACCGCAATCGGCATTTCTGCTTTCCACTGCCGTTTTCCTCCCTTACTCGAATCGTTACTTAAAGTGTATTTATTTTCCTAATGTCGCTTGTTTTCTAAGGACATCTAATTTAACTACCTTGGGTTTGCCTACTTCCCCCGGACAGCACGGGGCATTAGTTGTCCTAAATTCAATAACGGCGAATGTCCAAAATAGTGTCGCCAAATACGGAAGCAAAATATAGACGGATTTCAAGTGACGTAATGTTAACAAACAAATACTTTCAGATCAAAACACCTTCGGGACAAAGGAACCTTTGTTTCAAAGGACTAACCAAATCACGTTCGACTCGTCAATGACAATGGTTGAAGGCTATAACTTCGTTAGGGCACGAGGTTTGATAGCAGCCAAATTATGTCCTGCTATGAATGAGAGAGAAGTATTTTGTCTTCAGTTTCGTTTCCTATATCCTTTTGCTTCTGTATTCCTTACTTAGTTTTTATCCATTTTTTGCGTATACACTGGCTATTTAAAGACTAACCTAGATACAAAAGAAGTCTTGCTCATGCTCGCTCGACTATCTATTTACTCAGGGAAAAGATATTGACGTCAACCTATAGTTGAGACATGCTTTAAGTAACAGTCCGAGTAAGAACTAGGCAGGTCAACGGCAATGGAATACAAAAAGTTCTAACTGCGATGTCGTTAGAATGTTGATCTGATTGGCTAAGCTTTAAAAATTTACCGTATCTTCATGAGTAGGCTTATGTATTTGTTTCCAGCACACTCATTCTTAAATTTAAGAAAAAATTCCATGTGGGGAACATCGAAAGTTAAAAGGTTTTCTTTGCTTTTGTTCTTGAGTTCTATAATTGGCTAAATTATTGTAGCACAAAAGAAACATTGCTTAAAATAGAGTTTTATTTTTTTTTACTTTAAAACTATGTTGTATACAAATTGATGTGTTCGCAGTATGAAAATTTAATTATTCTGGTGTGGGAAAACGAAATGCTGCAGAACAATGGGAGGCTCCCTAGTTCATAGGCGGACCATTACTTAAAACGTACAACTGAATCTATTGTATCTTACAAAAACTTACCTCTGTTTTCTTTCGTAATTGTTGGTAGATAGGTTTGCTTTTTCTGTTACTCTGTTTTAAGGATTGATACGCACGTTCCTGTTTCGGCTGACAGTAGACGGGATAGACTGTATTGTTACAAGTTGTGCTGTCCGTGTTTTGTTCTGTCCTTTCACTTGATGCACTTCCCCCATGTAACTACAAACACATGTTATGGTGGATAAAGGCGTCTTTTAGAATATAGGTGTTTTTTGTTCCCTTTCATAATTAACATATTAATTTATTAATTTTCTAGTTTGAATTATCAATTTGTTGGATTATTAATTTATTAATTCATTTTTTTCAA